>WOVY01014872.1:0-21480 GCA_013436015.1 Rhipicephalus annulatus | reverse complement strand
CGGAGCGTCGTCCAACCTGCCGCGTGGTTACCAGTACAGCCACCAGCAATTCGTCGAGGATATCGACGACGTGCTGAACTATCTGGCTGGAGTTGCTGCGCCATCCTGGCTCACGGAGTCGGAGCCACGATGGCACTCTACTACGCCGGTCTTCGGCCGGACGTCTGCACGCGTGTTGTGTCGTTGAGCATGTCGGACACCGTGAACACGCATCCAGGCCACATGCTGCCGACACTAGTGCAACACATCGAGGCGTCCGGAAACCTCGAATACCACAAAGCCGACAAGGAGACCATGGAGACCGTGTTCGGGACCTCGTCGACGTCACGGGAGGTTCGCTGGACGAAGACTCTGCGCGTGTTCTTCTAGGCGCTGAGGACGAGGCTGGTCAGACCCGCAACTGGCAGTACTCTCCCGGTGCCTAAAGGTGTACCCGCTTTCGAGATCAAGAAGGATGCCCTCACAATTCAGAACACCATGACTCTTTACCGTGGCCCTTGCTCATGGTGTCGGCCAAGGACTGGTGTGACGACGACGAAGAAGCATGCTCCGCATTTGCGAGGACTTTTTCCGGACTTCATGCGACCCTTTCGTCAAGCTGGAGGTCGACGGCACGCATCACGTTAACCTCAACAACCCGGCCTCGTATCGAGCCAAGTGAACGACTTTCTCCGAAAGTCGTGCGACCTGTCCTGCCACTCCGTGGTCTACGAAGGCTCGCTTGAGAGGAACTGTGTGGATGCCGCTCCGCGCTCATGGACTTCGTGTTATAACCCGAGAGTGACGACACTTTAGGCATCTGTTGGTTGACTGTATGTATATAGACTTTGTAAGCACGAATGTCATTCATTGTGTGAGCAGTTTTGCATGTATTTGTGGAGCATGTGTCGCAGCAATCGCCTGTACAGTATCTATTTCGGGCATCTTGGAGTAAGACATGTCATTCGCGTTCTACTCCTTGTTTCTCATACGTGTATTTATCCTCTCGAGGCCCGGGCGTGCCAACGCCCCAGTGGCCGAAGACGAAGAGTTCTCTACTTTTCGTGAACGCCAAAAAACCAAAGCTTCCTGTTTTCTGACCTTACAAATTGTCTGATATGTTTATTATGATCACAGAGTGCAGTTTCCTTCCGAAACTCTTCTGGTCTGATCCTATGCAGCGACGTTTCTACCATACCAAGTAGCGCGTGATGCACAGGACGGAGCCATTTATGTCCGTTGGAGGGTAGGCATACTATGTTTTGCACTTTCTAGTCCGTACTGAGAGACTTTCTCTAGAACTACAAAGTCATAATGCTCGTACGGGACTTATTTTTTATGTCAGGCATCCTGCCGGTCCAGCTCTGTATTCTTTATGTCATAGCACTATCGAATCTCTGGAGAACTAAGGCTCTGAAGTTATATGGCTAGATATATAGAATATTTCTGTTAGTCAGTCGGTATATACAAATAAGCGTTCGTTCATGGCATGTAGATTGCGAATCGCATAAGTCTGGGGTTCCGTATATAGTAAGCGGACAATGCTTACACAGCGGTCATAAATTTAACGATTTCAGGCTGTTTCAATTTTTACTTCATATATTTACCACGTACGCAAAACGATATGTGAAACGGCACACCGTGAAAATATACAAAATTCAAGTTTTCGAGGTATTGCACTTCATGTTTGCAAACAACTGCTCGTAGCGGACAGTTCGTTTGTGACTGAACTCGCGTACACAGTAGTGTGTTCAGTATGTGGGACAGGTGCTTTTTGTAGCATAAGAATTTCGATTCTAATGTCGAGGAGGAAGCGGAGTAAAGTTTGTTAGGGCTGCACATGAATTCACAAGAGCAGCAACTACGCTACGTATAATTTCCTCGTTTCTTGACATAATGTAGTATTGCCATGTACTTTCACAATGAAAAAGCGTAAATGTTTTTTTCTTCTACCATCGCAGGATGCCAAAAAGCAAAGTGCTCGTCAAGCCAAAAAGCAATCTTCGTAGTTGATAAGAATTTATGCTCCTACGTGAATGCAAAGCAGGTGCGACGTCCTGAGCAGGTAACTCGCTAGACCAGTTTACACAACCAACAGCCTTAGGGATTGTCAAGGTCGCGTGGCGCATACCGCGTTACATTAAGTGAAATAATTCTAAGAAAAATTCGAATATGTCTGAGAAAGGATCTTCCGTAGCCGTAAATTATTCACTGTCATCTTGGCAAACATATCGAATGGCATGTGTAGTGTTTCTAACTTTAGGAACGAAAAGTTAGGCGAGTCTGTTAACCTTTTTAACTAATTGTTTCTTATACATAACGATGTGGGCCCAATATCTTAGATATATTATTCACGGTAGAGAAAAAAAGAGCCTTCATAGTAACCACCGGATCGGCACCTCTCATCATTAAATCAAAGAGTAGGCAACACTTACCGTAGTTATGCAAGGAGATCGTTAAACGAGTTCTTCACCTCATGCGATTCTAATCGCAGTGAACCCATGCAGTGCAGCTTCGTCCTCCGAACGCTTCGGACACCAATGAATAAAATACAAGATAGTATTACGCAATTGATGCAGCGCGAATTCGCCTATCACACGGAAGTATCAGTTGATGTAGGTATTTGAAAGGTGTACAATTGTCCTCTGTCACAGGCACCTAGCACCTCACAGGGTCGTAGTGCGCATGAACGTAATATACTGTCTCGATATTACTCAAGTCAGTGTTCTGCTGTCGCGAACTCTGCAATCGCTATGCTCACACTTTTTTTTTCGGGAGACGAGTACGATTATCAAGGAATGATGCAGCGGAAATCACGCACTATAGTTTGACTTGTTAGTTCGTGTAGGAATTTGAAAAAATATGATATTCCATTCGTACAGGGAACTTACAGAAGGTACCTCTAGTTTAGTGCCCATCAACGTCAGTCTCCTATTCTTAGCCTGTGTATATTGACTACGCAGTAAGAATGCAAGAAAAAAGAAGAATGAAAGCAAGAATGAAGCAAGAATGAAAGCCTGAAATTTCATTCTTGCTTTTTTAGGGCTGACTCCTACAGAGGTGCGTTGTTCAGCAGCCTACAAGTGAAGCAACCACCGTAATTTCTGTGTAAAGATTCAAATTTAAGGCCCGTTTCAGCAGCAGGCCATGTCTCTGCTGTTACAGGTACCGGCATTCTCAGAGAATGCTTGAAGAACTGTCTTTATTCGTCTTTTTAATACAAACAATCTAATGTTTGCGCACAAACCGTATATCGCTTAGACGTTCTGTAACCCTCACGACTTGACACCTCGTCATAACTTACGAGTGAGAGTAAGCACATTTTCAACCACGTTCTCGCAGATGTTTTTTGCAAGTACAAACGTAACTTATAGCTTACTCGCAACTTCTTTCGCGAGTTTGATGAACTATCACGCCATTCTTCGAGACAGGCGCAGTATGACTCTACAAGCAGCACACAGTGTGGCGCCCACGTTTTATAATAAGCGACTGTATCTTTTATGGAATCGTAAAGTACGACCCACGTAGTGCATGTTCGACCAATCACCATGTGGGAGCCACTGTGCACACTTGCGCCTAGGATTGCAGAGGCAGTCTACATCGTAGCAAGGAAGAACGCACACAGATCCGTCATGCACTGACGCAAATGTAGGCGCTCGTCATGATTGCGTAACTGGTGAGCTGAACCAGTAGTTTGAATTCGTATATATTACATGTGTGGTTCTTTGCATTACGGTAGGTAGCCACTGATTTACGACTGGCACAGGGTGTAGCAGATGACCCTATTTCCAAGTTCGTTGGTGCGAACTAATTTAGGCGAACGTGCGAATCTTCGACAGCGGTGCCTATGAAAATGAACGCCACATTTCAATATGCACTCGTCAGTTGACCTAACTTGACGTGTTTGGTCAGTGGAGAAACCAGACGCCGAGAATACTTACGACGTAAAGGTAAGTTGGTGTGTCGAATTCTATATAGGAGGAATGCCAATTGTCTTTCCCGTTTTTTTTAATTTACATCTTGCAGAAGTTACTTAATCTTCCTTGTCCTCTACCCCCTCCCCCCCACTCTTTTTTATTGCTGAAGGGCAACTTATCAAAGCAGCCTAAGCAATTTTTTTATTTTGCTCGTCACAACGATGCATTGGATGCAGAGCCTTTTTTAAGCCCTTTGAAAGAAACCAGATCCAGCAAAGTAACCCATTAGAATTCCAAGCCAACATGGAATAACATGGTATATATAAACTTCGAATCAAACAGCATCAAAAACGTTTGCACATTCTTCTGTGTATATGACTGCGTGTGGTTTACGCAAATAATCCTGCATTGCGGTTGCGATACCGTATCCGAACAGTTATTCAAGGCAATCATGACTGACGTGGCGTTCTCGTAAAGTGAGCTTTGGGTACACAGTAGCAGCACCGTCCGAGCTAAAGAGCATGCGTCAACACTTTGCAAATCCCCGTGGGTCGCCGCTCTAGCCAACCTTCAACAGGAGCAAGGGGACAGTGTTAAGCTATTACAACCACTCATGGCAGGCGGGCATTGTTCCCCAGGATTGGAAGATAAGTTGACTTGTGCCACAACTCAAAGCAGGAAAGTCACCATTTGATTTGACATCATTTCGCCCTGTTGCCCTCGCAAGTTGCGTAGGAAAAGTCATGGAAAGGATGATACTTACACGCCTAGAATGGTACCTCGAGCGCTACAACGTATACCACAACTGCATGACGGGTTTTCGGCGAGGTAGGTCATCTCTTGACAACGTGATTGATCTCACAACCTTTATCCAGCAACAGAAGAGCCTCAAGCGCATACCACTGGCACTCTCCTCGACGTCAAGGGGGCTTATGATAACGTAACACATAAAGCCATCCTAGACTCGTTGGAAGCTGTTGGAATCGTTGGTCGGATGTTCCAATGGATCCAGGATTATTTGACGAGAAGGTCCTTTTTTGTACAAACCTCAGATGGACCTACCACCATTTACTACACCTCCCGTGGCCGTCCCTCAGGGCGCTGTTAAGTCCCACTTTATTTAACCTCGTGATGGTAGGACGTGAAATTTTGCCAAGTACTATCCTCATATCCATATATGCTGACGATATTTGTCTATGGAACTTCGGCTGTAACTCGTCTACAAGTACGTGCAGAGTCAGCAGGCTGCCACCCTAACATGCTCATATCTCGCAAAACAAGGTCTTTCGTCTCAACGGAGAAAAATGTGCATTGGTTGCGTTTACTCGCAGAGCATGACACAATACCCCGTTACATCAATGGGCCAAAATATGCCATACCAGGAAGAACCATCGCTTCCTGGGTGTGATTATTGACAGCGACCTTCGTGGAGTGCGCGCTGCAATTACCTGAAGAGAGGTTGACTCCATCGTCCATATAATGCGGTTCCTTTGGGAAAATCTTGGGGCACATCAATAAAGGTCAATGATGCAGCTATACAGGGGCACTGTTTCTGGGATATTTTGCGCTACAGCGTGCCGTTACTGGCAAGAAGTACGTGCAAGGCGAACATCCGCACCTCGAATGTCTGACAAGCACTACGCGTGTGCTTAGGATTGCCGCGATGCATCTCAACCTACGGGGCAATTATGATAGCAAGAGAGCATTCAATTCAACATACATCACCACTGACATTTGAGAGCCACATAAGACACCTCTGCCGAGTTCCTGGTCACCATGTTGCAGTTAGTGTTGCCACTTCAAGGACCACAAGCGATGTTTTCAAAGATTATTACAGCCCATAGAGAATGCCTTCCTTTCGGCTTCACTCCAGCAACAACAAGACCAGCGTCACCTCGTGGTGCCTACAAGAACCACAGGTGTGCCTCACTATCCGGGAATAACGAACAAGAGCCGTCATTCAACAGTGGTCCTACGACAGGTGAATTGTCGCTACTCAACGAAAAATACGGCCAGAGGACCCACATTTACACCGATGCGATTGGTCTCGGCTGACAGCTCCACAGGTGCTGTTGTCATCCCGGCGTACAGGTCAATAAAAGCTCAAACTGTCGCATAGGACAACATCCACGCAGATGGAACTTGCCGCCTTACGTGCTGCTATACTTTATATCGCGGAAAGCCCCGACCTCGAAATGGGCTGTGTTCTGCGACTCGAGGCATCCCTTCAGAGCTTGCAATCAGCTTTACGACAAGGGAGCATCAACAACTAGTGAATGAATTAAGAGAAGTGATTCACGAAGTTTTATCGAAAAGAGACATGACGTAGTGTTCCAGTGGTTACCCGGGACATTGTGGTATTGTCAATATTACCTTGCTGATGATGCTGCGCCGATCGCCCACGCGGACGCCAGGCAAAACCGATTCCATTGTCGAGAACGACGCTGCAAGTGGCCTTCACTCGTTCGCTAACACCCATGTCGGAAACTTGGCTGAGTGACCCCAGTGTCAGGAACCGCCACCTACACAAATTGACCCATCTATAAAGCTTCAAGCTCTATCGACCTCTCCCGCCCAGGATTGCAACTTTACTGTGCCGCCTGTGGTTAGGAGTAGCTTTTACAAAGGCGTACTCCTTTCGCATTAGGAATGGCGGATAACTCCCAATGTGAATCGTGTGACACTGACGAGACAATAGAACATCTACTGTGTTCATGTAACGTTTTTCGAGCGATCGCCAACTTGAAACGTTAGAGACCCTTGACAGATAGACCTTTCTCCGAAGAGAAGATCTTTGGTTCATGGCTGTACGCGTCGCAGGCCGGCCCAAAGCGACGCGAGCACTGCTAATTTTTCTAAAGACGACCGGACTACGCGACCGCGCTCATAAGCGTGCAATGGACAAGGTCACATCTACACACATGTTGCCCTTCCCTTCTCTCTCTCTCTTCTACTCTAATCCCTCACCCCTTCCCCCAGTGCAGGGTAAGCAAACAGGGACCGTGCGTCTGGTTGACCACCCTGCCCTTCATTTCTTCCCTTCCTCCTCCTCCTTCCTCCTCCCCCGTGGGTCGATCATCCAAGGTGCGCGGCGACGAACGTTTACACAATGAGTCGCGGCCAGCCTATATATATGCGGCCTCAGAATGGTGAGAACGTATACAGCGCAGCACCTCTCAGCAGCCGCGCTACTGTGGTGGTATCCCCAGCCACTATCGGAGCGAAGTGCTCTTTACTGTGCCTTGACTGTGGAAATCTACGTTCGCCTAGCAGGGGCCACGCGTGAACTGAAAACCCTTTACGAGACCACGCTTTCTTTTTAAAGCACGCCCGTTGAGGTGACCGCAAGGAATGCTTGAGTATAGAACGGCCAGAGCAGTCGTCTTTTCTCTTGCCCTTTGTTCTCCCATCTCCCTGCAGCACTCCTTAAACGCAAGGCCCGTCATGTAGACAGTGGCTACGCTAGCAGTTCACCGCAGTCTCGCCCAAGTGATATAGTGGTCACGGTGCTACGCTGCTGATCCGCAAGTCTTGGGTTCGACCTCGACCGTGGCGGTCGCATTACGATGGAGGCGAAGCGCGTGCCGCACAATGTACGGGCGTTCCCATTAAAGAACATCAGATGATCGATAATCGCGAAGCCCTTCTCTACGCGAGTGCCTCATAAACGTATCCGGGTATTGGTACGTCAAAACCTGTGGATATTATTTGGTTATTAGCAGCCTACTAAAGTTATCACGGCGCGTCCGGCGACCATGCGCTATAAAAGCTATGGTACATGCGAAGCTAGCATTAGTAAGTCGAGTACCTAAGCACGTCGAGATGTGTAAAAAGCGGCTTCACCTGGTTGTTCATCTTCGCAGAGCTGAACGGCTTCTCTCACTTTGTTCTGCATTTTATGTTTGGAATCAGTTAACACGCCAAATTGAAATAAAAATGACATTCGAGTGCACACTGGAACAGTATTGTTATAAAATGGACTCCCAATCACAGTTACTGAATTTTACACTGAAAGAACGAACGGATTTGCGTGTTCGGTTTACGTGTGTGTCTATTTATGCACCTCTCTATTGAATGGCCTCTTAGGAGGAACTCAAAGGCACGATCACAGAGAACAACGAATGCTTTCATGTTCCGATTATCACCGTTTTCTCGACCGCTTTCTCCGCCCTTAACTGCACTTTCACTCCTTACGTACCATGGTACACCTGGAATCTTACTCACGGTATGGCGTATTAATGCCACGTCACACATGCATGGAGATTCTGTTTTTGTCTGAACCCCCCTTGTTTTGCTTTGCAGTTAATATAACGGTACAGGTGCTTCTACGGGTACGTCCATGGACATGTGAGGAACAAAGAAAGAATACCGGGGGAAGAGGTTAGGGAGGTTAACCAGACACTACCTATGGTTTTCTACCCTACGCTGAGGGAAAGAGGCTTACAAAAGTGGGGGAGAGAAAAAACAGAAATAAATGACCGGAGAGCAGTGTAAGCAGAGGAGAGTGACTTCAACACCAGCCTTCTTTCAAATGCTTTCCTAAAGGCATACGGTCATTTTACATGGAAAACGCGCTAATGAGTAATCGACGTCGTCATGCGTTACACCGAAGGGCAGGGCAAGTCGGTTCTTGAGCAACGCGCTTTGGCTGACCACGTCATTGTGCACAGCCGCACAGCTGCAACTTGGCAGAGCGTCATTTCTTGCTAATAAAAAGCCTATCCCCCTCTTCAAGCGGATATTTCCTAATTGTGGGTTGTCAGGAAATCCTCGCTGCTGTAATTTCGAGTCGTTCTAAATAATCATGTTGAAAGATTATTTCAATGCAACGACGGTGTCGCAATGCTCGACACCTACTCGGATATTCGTTCGCGCTCAGGTCTACGTGAACGCCCGGGGTTCACACGGTTAGGAGCACACCCGCAATTAAGATGCTCATTTTCATAACTTCCCCGGGATGGAGGAAGTCTCCTTACGGTGGGGCACGGCGCCGAGACGACCTGTTCTCTTTAGGTCACCTTGCCTGCGGCATGACAGCGGGAGCAGTTCAGCGCGTTCTTCTCCATCATCCACACAGCAGACGTTTCCTTCCTTGTGGCT
Organism: Rhipicephalus annulatus; assembly: GCA_013436015.1. Lineage (NCBI taxonomy): Eukaryota > Metazoa > Arthropoda > Arachnida > Ixodida > Ixodidae > Rhipicephalus > Rhipicephalus annulatus. The sequence continues at coordinate 12,484 of WOVY01014872.1, read as the reverse complement.
ATAATAAGCCCTGGTCTGAGAATGACGAGAAAGCAAATTTAAATACGTGCGAACCTAAAGAACTGCGAGTGATTCGTACCGACACACACTTGATAGGCTCGCAACTCGAGAGGCGATCACTTGGTAAGTTGTCGGGTTATTGAGGCTGATATTATTGGTTCCTCAAGGATTAGGAGGAGAATAAGGTTTGAAGAAAGGTAGGGAGGTTAACCAGGGCTGGTACCCAGTAGGCTACCCTGCACTGTGGAAGCGGAGGGGTAGAATGGGAGAGAAGTTCGGAATAAATCAAAGTCATGGCTCCTGCCGGTGTAACAGTTCAGCGCTTGATATCACATCAGACCGGCATCCTCATGACATTGCAGAAGTGCTTTCGTTGCCTTTCGCGACTGTAATGGGCAGTCCCATACCTGGAAAGACTCGAACTGTGATGTTTACAAAATAGTGGCGTGTTCATAAAATCATCGATTGCGCCGATTCTGAGAGATTTGTTGCATGCTAAGATCGACAGGGACTTGAAAGAGACGCTGAACTAAGAACATGTCGTGAGCGTTTTCAGGTTTGTCTACGACTACCTGGTATATAGTTTTCAAGTGAGACTCAACGAGCATAACCGAGATTCCATAAAATGTCACCGCTGCCTTTAGTAAGTGCTTGAGTCCACTCGTCCTGCCACACGAAATGCCAGTGAACAATCCCACCCGCTTCTTGGACATGAAACTCGTGGTCAGCTAAAACCACGTACGCTGGATCTATGAGCCCAAGGCTATGAGACCACTTTTGCCTTTAAATTGGCACATATTAAGCTGGTTCAGAGAGGCATAGCGAACCTCTTGCTTCCCAAACGCCCTACTGATCCTGCTTTCATAACAGGAGTTTCATAACAGGAGCAGAAGCTTCCAAAGGCAAGTGGATCGTCTAAAATAAGTTGGCTATTCGGATTGCTTCTTGCTTTCGTGGTATAAAACTTAAAAAAGAAGAAAAAAAACACAGAAGTGGAGAGGGTTCTGTTTACAGGGAGAAAAGCAAACGCGACAAAGTCGCGGTGATCCCTTATATGCACCGGCTGTCACACCGGATGAAAAAGCTCGGCCAACGCATAAGCAAGCAGGTTGTCTTTCCCGCACTTCACAAGCTTTCCAAGCTTGCCAAACTGACATGTGCAGGCATTATGCGCTAACGCTCTTGCAATGTCAGGCACAAGTTCCTGTTTATCCGATGGGACGTGAATGTAGTATACAGAATTGCCGCTATCATGTGGTGCGTGCTACATCGTGCAGACCCAGAGGTACCTCAATGAGCGCCTGCGTGAGCTCGCACGTGACGCAATGGCATTGAAGGTTTCTTGGTTCAGCATGTCAGCAGGTGCGGTTGTCATGTGCAGTTGAATAATACGGCTGTATTGCATAAGCACAACGATGACCACACCCTGATAATGATTGAAGCAGAGAGAATGGGGCGGGAACCTGTAAACAGCGTGAGCGAACCAACGGTTGCTCTCCTGGATAAAGTGCTTCAGTATAGCTGGCAAATGGCCCATGCGGATAATCAATTTGGTATTCTGCCTCGAGCTTCATGCGTAGAAATTTTGTTGATTGTGGAAATGCAAAGTTCTCCTTCTTTTTTCTATTTATCTATTTGTGCAACGTGAGATAAATGAACCTTCTGTTTATAGTCTGCGCTTGTCCTTGTCTTTTTCATGTCTGTGTTTTTTACCGTGCACTATACATCAGTCCGAACAGAATGCGCGTGTGACATTATCTCTCGCTCTCACTTTCTTTGAAACAATCAATCTCGGAAGCATGAACTTCCTGCAAGAGAGAGGCCACGGAGAAAAAAAAACACACTCTAAACTGAATATGGCTTCGATTGAATATTAGGTTTTATCACCGCATACTTCGAAATGGTGTAAAGTCAAGCGAATTGGGCTCACATTAGCAAGGTTAGCGCACCGGAAAACTTCAACTCTGTAGGCGCATGCACACGAGCTTCACGAATACATTGCAGCAGTTTCTCGCTCTTCGCGGAGCCACTTATTTTTATTTGTTCTTGGTTATATCTAGTGGCAAACAAATTAAATTCAGAAAGGTAGAAGACAGTCTTGTCAATAAATAGATGGTAATCACTTCGTACCGAAACTGTGTAACTGTATAGGAACTATTTTCGTCCGAATAACAGTGGGCTCATAGCGGCGACACGTACATTCTGCGGTATATATACCGTTAACACTCACGAAAATTCATCAGACTGCTTTCCTGTTATCTGCCTCCTTGGTAGACTAGTCATTTGCTCGGCTGCTGACTGGCAGACTGCGGGTTGGGTGCCGGCCACGACGACAACATTTTGCTCATAGAGACCCGTATGCTGTACGATTTCTTGTGTGAAAGAGATAACCGCCAGATATATTTATTCTACCTTCCAGACACTTGTGCATGGAAGTAAGATAGTACGCGAAAGAATGCAAGAGAGACCACACTGTGTCAAAAAAAAGCGAAAATCAAGGCACTTGCTCCCACCCCGCTATAACCTATCCATTTCGATAGGTATACGCACCACGACAAGGACACATAAAAGAGAAATTTTTGTCTTTCTCTTTTTGTGTCCTTGTCGCGGTGCGCTATACCCATATAAATGATGAACCCCAACCATCTAGCCCGGCGACGTGCCTTAGAATATAACGTCTCAATTAGGAACCCTTTCTTTCAACACCTTTATGTATGCGAGTGTTTTCGCACCTCCACCCATTAAACGCCACCATCGGTTCGTATAAGCGCATTCGTACACAGAGTGCCCGAGGGTCGCCCTTCTTAGAAGCGCATCTTCCTATTCCCGTACACTGTTTACAACGATGTCTGATACGATACCCGGTCATTTCGTGGAAACAGCCCCATTACTTTTGATGCCCGTGTTGGCAGGAGAAGGCCAATTAGGCGCGCCCCCTAGCGCTCGGTGTACGAACTGTCGCACGGGCGACAGCAGCGACTGGTGCGCGGGCGTCGTGTTTGCCGTTGGCGCGTGTTCAAGAGAATTTTATTTCCGGATATATCATACACAGCCTATGTGCACACATGAAAATGGACAATGGTGAACAATGCGTATGTACAATGCAAACTGCTATATACAGCGAAAGAACTTATAATAGTGTATGCAGTGACGCACAATGCAAAAATTGTTCAACAAAGACAGGACATTATTGCCATCAAGATGATTCAACTTAAACAGTAAGGCTATATCAACAAACAGGTGGAGGCGCGTGTGAGTGCTCGCAACGGTACAGAGTGTCCGGGGCGTCGGCTGTGCAGTGGTGGCGGGCTGCCTTTTGCGAAACGTCGCGCCGCGCAGTTTCATAAGAAGGACGCGACGCGGAAAAGACCTTTTTCTTCTCTCGTCCTGTCAAACATGGGCGCGCGCGTCCTCTAAAACCGCGCGTCTATTCGCGCCACTCTATTTGTATAGCTGCCTTTTCGTTTCCTCGTATGCATGCGCTCGCGCCGGCCAACAACCGTCACGTGTTTTTGCTCACTCCGCAATGGTCAGTTCGCACGCAACGCTACGTTGGTGCAGGGGCCGCGGCAGTTGCCCATCGCACATGTCCCGCGCGGGAAACGCGAAAGAGCAATGCTTCTTCGAGGAATCGCTCGTGCCGATAGCGTGGACTGCAACTCAAACACCGGCCGTTTTGCAAGCAAAACGATGACAGTGTGTACACAGGGTCAGAGGCCTATAATTGCGTTTTACATACGTACGTTTCCACAGACGCCGCGCCTCTTTCGTTTGACAGATATAATTGCTGGCTTGGACGTTTTCTGTTCTCGCTGGTATGGGCATGTTTTGACAGTCATTGTATATAGGGACGCATCGGCACGTTGCATTTAAACTTGACGGTGCGTCCTTTCGCAAACATCGGCACGAAGTCGGCGGCGGCGGCAAATTCAAAAGCAGCTCTCGTGAAATATAAACAAATGAAGTTTCGCAATCGAGAGGTGGATAAAGTAGACAAGGATATATCACAGCCGATATATTGGATGCTAAGCCTCGATATCTTCTTTTTGATTTTTTTTTCAAGTGCCGACGTTGTAGTCCCGGTCTACATCTGGGGGAGCTACTGTTCTTACAACTTTTTTGTTTTAGTCATCCGGTTCCTAATGATACACACATCCACCAATAGCTCTCGAGGCATCCATGCCCTCCCCTCGGTTGATGTTTCCTTTTACTCTGAACCGACATAGGGTCGCATAAGCTGAGCTTCCGGCACCGCATACTATGCTTATCATGCATTTCGAAGTCATCGTGTTACTATACAATCCTCAATTGATTACATTCGGAAAATATGCTTGGTACACTGCAGCCTAATCTTCCTTTTTTACATTATATAGAGGAAGATGAGTCTTGTTTTTTCTTAATGATGCTTTAGCAAGGTGAAAGCTTTCAAGCACACTATGCACTGCATGTCATAGATATCATGGGCCTATCACCCCACCGAAACAAATATATTCTTGAGTATACTGATGCTTCTTACTTATTAGCTATATGTTTCTACCTTGTCCAGTTCACGTTATAAAACAATTGTGCACCAACATGTCCGCCTATCGTGCATGTCTTTTAATCTTCACTGTAGCCTCTAAATGAACGTTTTGAAATATAGAAGTATTTGAACTAACAAACACATTTACGACACATTTTTTACTCCCAGTTTTCGTTAACACGGACGTTTTTCATTGTTCTGTTTAATCGCAACATAGAGCAACATGCATGGGACGTTTAACCTTCAAATCAAAGTCTCTAAAGTAACAGAAAAGCAACAGATGCGACTAGTGACCGTCTCACGAACCCGGAAGGAAGACGGCCATGAGCTCATCCAACTTAACGCTGCTGCCGCGTTTTTCAAAGAGCCTATCTAAAAGGGTTCAGCAGTGCGAGTGCTCATAGCGAACAGCCACCCAGCTACCCAATCGCGTGCATCGAGGTGCCGTCTGGATATTAGAAAGGTGTTATAAGCGATCAGTGTGAAACGCACGGCCGTGGCTTGGAATTGCGGTGGCCTATAGCGCTGGGTGTGGGAATGGGCGTTCAAGAACGCTCTCGCTTTATTCAGTTTGCGGAGTATACGCGAAGAAGTTCTCAGGCCACAACTATCGGGCCGGCAAATGGTATAGAATATGCGCCCAGACAAGCTGCGAGAAAAAAAAAACGACGCTATACATCATACCAGGACCGCCTCCACGGCTGAGACTTCGCCGAAGAAGAAAAAGGAACGCGAGTGCGCCTTAGGAAGTGCGAGCGAGAGCGGAACCATCATCTCCCGAAGCGAAACCGCGTGCCATTCCGAAGCCATTTACTTTCTCGCTGGCTGTTTTGCGAGGCACCTCTCACATATACGAGCGCTCCACAAAGGACGCCAAAGAGAAGACTCGGAAAACAACGCCGTTCGCGCCAAAAGCGCCGCCTCCTTCAAGCGTGTATATGAGCCGCGTTGTGTAGAGTTGGCGCTAGCGGGCGCGTACACAAGCGCGAGCTTAACGCAGAACGGGCCGGCGGAGGTGGACCCTCGTATCATTGAGCTGGGCAGCGGCCACTTCTTTTTTGCCATCACGCAAATTATCGGGCTCTGCAACGCGCGGCATGCGAAAGCGGCGCAACGACGGCTCGTGCCTCCCTCGCCTGTTAACTTGGCGTGCGCGCTTTCTTTTTCGTATTCTTTCTCGGAAGGGATCCGGAAACTCTCGCGGCTGCCCTCGAGACAACAAGAACGGAAAAGATAGCCGCTGTCCCGAGCTGGCTCGGCAGGATCGCGCGCGCCTTTCGCGCCAGCGTTGCGCGGTGTTGTGGTCTGCGTCCAGTGGGTCTCGTCGTTGGTAGCTGGCTCCCATCGGACTCGTCCCTTATAGCGAGAAGCAATGCTTATATGGGAAAACAGAGAACAGACGTTTATTTACATTAGAGAGAGGTCAATAAGAAAGTTTAGATATATAGTGGCGTTCTTCGTACATGGCGAGTTCTCCACTCGAAAAAGCACCCCGAATGAGCCGTGGGGGCTCATTATAAAGGGTCTGTCCTCCCCAGATCCCTAGATCGGGGACCGCGTACAGATGGCACCGTCCAATCACGGACCACACATTACCCGCGAGGGTGACGAGCACGCACGGTCCACGCGAACGTTCAAAACTGAAGCGTGGTCACCGCACGGCCATGTGGCACGAACGCGGCTCCCCCCCCGTCAAGGTGTGTCGCTGGGCGAGGGGTCTGGAGTTGATGACTGCATCCATCGAAAGGGCCGCCGTAAACAAGCTTCAAAGGGTGCCGAACGACTCGTTCAATTAGCGGGACGATTCCCGGCCGCCGCCGCCGCCGTCATCTTCCAAAGAAGAAGCTGCACCGGTGGTCTCCCGAACTGCTCACGGCGCCGCGGCGGCAGGACGCCGCACCCTCCGGCCAGGTGGGAACAATACATGGCGGACACCGGCCGCCCACCCGTTTGGCGACTCAAAAGGAACATCAAAAGGAACGCCGATCCATTGTCAGACCTGGCGCCGGTCCTAACAGCCTCTCCGCCGGGGAAAGAAGATCCCGAGGTGCAGTGGCCAGCAGGTACTGTGCAGCGGGATCTGTATTGCAGCTTGTCGGCTCTTCCTCTATTATTTTTGTCCCGAACACTGGATCCGATGATCATTGACCAAGAGGGCGTTGCTCGCAGGGATGAGGTGACCCCTCTCCACCATATCTTCCGCCCACCACAAATGAGGAACTGCGGAGACTGCGCCGAAAGCACACCCACACACGAGCAAGCACACGGCAATTCCCTACTCAGAATCACCAGACTTAGATTCACCTGTGGAAGTCATTTCCTTCTACCTCAACTTTATTCCTGTGGCCCCCGCCGAGTCGCAACACCACATCAGCCACTTTTGAAGACATTAAACAAAACACTTGACACATGTTTGGATAAATACAGAAAACTAGTGGGCCTCAAATCGAGGATAGAAAGCAGAAAATCGCTTTGAAGCCCTCGGGGTACTAGGGACAACGACTCAGACCATCTGCGTTGCTGTTGAGTTTACCCTTCTTGTAATGGATATCAAAGGTGTATTGTTGAAGAGCTAAGCTCCAGCGCAAAAGACGGCCGTTTTTCGATGACATGGACTGTAGCCATGTGAGGGGACAGTGGTCAGTCTCTATTGTGAACCTAGAACCGGCGATGTAGCAAGCTAGCTTCTGCACAGCCCAAACAACGCAGGCACATTCCTTTTCTGAGGCACTGTATGCTTCCTCACGAACAGAAAGCTTTCTACTGGCATACAGTACAGGGTGTTCCTGGTCGTTCTCTCCCCTCTGACAAAGCACGACACCCATACCCCGGTCGCTGGCGTCACACTGAAGAATGAACGGCTTAGAGTAGTCAGGCGCGCTCAACACTGGCTGACTTTTTAGTGCCTTCTTTAGCGTAGAAAATGCATGTTCCTTGGCCCCATCCCATTTTACGGTCTGGGGTTCAGTCTTTCTAAGAGCGTCTGTCAAGGAACTTGCAATGTCAGAGTAACGCGGGATATACCTTTGATAATAACCGGCCAATCCAAGAAACGACCGAATGTCTTTCTTGGTTCGTGGTTGGGGAAAGTTGTCTATTGCGGCCAGCTTTACTTCTGACGGCCGGCGGTAGCCTTGGCCTATTACATGCCCTAGATAAGCTACCTCAGCGCGCCCCAATTGGCATTTCGCAACCTTCACTGTTAAGCCGGCCCTCACGCAGACGACATAGCACAGCTCGCAAGTGTTTCATGTGGTCTATCCAGGAAGAAGAAAAAATAGCAATTATCATCTAGGTACGGGAGGGCAAAGTCCTCCATACCCTGTAACACTTTGTCCATTAGGCCAGAAAAGCAATAAGGGGCATTCTTTAATCCAAAACTAAGGGACCTTCGGCCGAAATGTTCCCATCGGGGAAATAAACGCCGCAAGCCTACTAGCCCTTTCAGTTAGAGGCACCTGCCAGTATCCCCTGACTAAATCCAAAGTCGAGATGAAATTGGCACTGCTGACTTGCTCAAGCCTTTCCTCAATATGCGGAATTGGATAAGTTTGGTCCTTTGTAATCGAGTTGAGCCTCCGATAGTCAATACACGGTCGCGGCTCTTTCCCTGGGACCTCAACCAAGATCAGAGGCGAGGTGTAATCACTCTCTCCTGGCTCGATCACTCCTAGCTCGAGCATTCGGTTTATCTCCGCGGCCATTATTTCCCGTTGCCTCGGAGGGAAACGCGGTAAGCTTTAGAACGAATTGGTTTCCGAAGATGTCAGCTCAATATCATGAACTAGGGCTTTGGTTCTGCCAGGTGTGTCTGAAAATGTTTCTTTAAAGTCAAACAATAGTTCCTTCAGTTCCGCTTTCTGATCTGGCTCCAACTCCGCCTGCTCTACCAGGTTACTAATAGTCTCGCCAATGTCTTTGTTTTCTGTTGTTAACTCCGGGAAATCAATAGGCATTTCTTCCGGTTGATTGAGCGACATGTTTACAACGGCATGCCTCTGCTGGTACGGTTTGAGCAGATTAGTGTGGTACACCTGTTGCGTTTTACGCCTTCCCAGTCCAGTAACCAAGTAATTTGTGTCTGACAATTCTGAACTACCTCAACAGGTCCCTCCCACTGGACCTGAAGTTTATTCTTCAGTGAGGGTTTCAGTATCATCACTTTTTCCCCTACTCGAAAGCTTCGCGTCCGGGCTGTCTTGTCATAATAGCGCTTAGCGTTGTTTTGAGCTCTGCGCATTTCCTGCTCCGCTAGTTCTTGAGCTGCGTGAAGTCGGTCCAACAGCTCAAGCACGTATGCTACTACCGAAGGGTCGTCCGCCCGGCCCTCCCAAGATTCTCGAACAATGCGAAGTGGGGAGCGAAGAGCACGTCCGTAAACAAGCTCCGCAGGCGAAAACCCTGTTGATTCGTGAGGAGCGATCCGAAGCGCGAACCTAGCTGCGGGCAAGCAAGCCTCCCAATCCTCTTTTTGCTCATAACAAAGGGCGCGTAGCAGCCGTTTCATGACTGAATGTACCTTTTCTACAGCATTTGACTGAGGGTGGTACACTGAACTGTGGATGATTTTAACGCCACACTTTTCTAGAAATGTCGAGGTTAGTGCACTTGTAAAAACAGATCCCTGGTCGGACTGAATTTCTGCGGGGAAGCCTACACGTGCAAAGATAGATAAAAGCGCTTTAACTACCTCCTCCGAGCTGAGCTCCTTTAACGGTACTGCTTCCGGGAATTTCGTGGCCGGGCAGAGCACTGTGAGTATGTGCCGGTACCCGGACTGCGTTACAGGAAGTGGACCCACTGTGTCTATAACTAGCCTGCGAAACGGTTCTGTGATAATGGGGACCAGCTTCATAGGTGCTTTAGCCTTATCCCCTGGCTTGCCAACGCGTTGGCACGTGTCGCAGCTTCTTACAAATGCCTCCACCTCCCGAAAGCAGCCGGGCCAGTAAAACTCCCGTAACAAACATTCTTTGTGTTTTTTGATGCCGAGATGCCCTGACCACAAACCTCCGTGGACCAGGTGCAGCAGCTCCTTGCGGAAAGGATACGGTACGACTAGCTGATTAAACCGAACTCCTTTTCGACTCGTGTACTTTCTGTACAAGACGCCCCCCTTCTTGGTGAACTGAATGTTTTGCTTAGCCACCCCTTCCTTCGCGTCTGGCGTTAAGTTACGGAGAGTGGAGTCATTTTCCTGTTCCACTATCAGTTCTGTAGGACTTACATTTAACAGCTTTATAGTGCATTCTACTTCTCGAGATGCCTCGGATTCATCCGGTTTCTTACATCTTTCTTTAGATATTGTGTTTTTGAGGCTCCATTATAGGGCGGTCCAGTTTCGTGCCAGGTAAAGAAGGCTCTGCCGCTGAAGCTGTTTCGTCTGCCACGGATCTTTACAAACTGTCTGAGCGGCGAGCTCCCTTGCTTTGGATCGAGTTAAGGCCTGTACGATACCCTCACTGAACCCAATTCCTTTTTGTCGCAGCAAGTACTCTGATTTATTTGAGAACAAATACGGGTATTGCACTGGGAGATGTGCCGAAACGGCAGCTTCAGTGTCTAGACACCGAAGGGCCTTCGATGCGGACTCTTGCTACTGGGAGACAGGCACTGTTTGTCTCTACTGCTTGTCTTATCCACGCGCATTCTCCTGTAAACTGACTCTCCTCGACATAGGACGGGTGCACTACATCCATAGTGGCGGCCGAATCGCGGAGCACGCGGCACGGTTGGCCATTCACGACTAGGTCTCGGATGTATGGTTCTAGCAATTTCATGTTTTTCGTCATTACTACAGAGTGACATTAACACAACTTTCGGGTTCTTACAACCCAAAGAAATATGCCCCGTCTGTTGGCAGTTATAGCAAACTATCGGCTTCTTGGCCTCGAACGCCTTTTTCTGTTGCCCTTCCGCCCTTTTCTCGGGTGCTTCTTCCTTTCTCTTGTTTTCTCATCACCGCTTCCTTTGGAGTCTAAACCCTCCTTCGGCATATACCGACCCGACTTTGTCCATCGCGGAGGCTTGTCGGCCCGATATTTACTAATCTCCCTCCTAGGGACATCCTTGCCTTCGAGGGCACGGCGATTTACGTACTCCTCTGCGAGCTCTGCCGCTCTCGTGATAGTATCTACTCCTTGTCTATCCTGAACCCCAGTACCTAATGTTTTCAGGTAGACGCCGAAAGAATTGTTCCAACGCAAACACTGCAGAGGTCTTTTCCGCGTCGCCAAGCGCACCCTCCTCTCTAAGCCATTCCTCCAGATTTACCTTTAAGGTGTACGCAAACTCTGGGTATGACTCGTCTTTGGCTTTCTCGATCTCACGAAATTTTCGCCTGAACGCCTCCGCTGACAGTCTGTACTTTTTGAGCAGACTCGCTTTGACTCTGTCATAGTCGTCTGCGTCTTCTTTACCCATACGGGCTATAATGTCAGCTACTTCACACGGCAGCAGCGTAAGCAAGCGCTGGGGCCACGTGTTTTTAGCAAAATTTTCCCTCTCGCACGTGCGCTCAAAGTGCACCAGAAAAGACCCATGTCCCCTCCTACCGTGTAGGATGGCATCAAATCTGTCATTCGGCGCTCTCTTTCTCGTGCCACTGCGCTAGCTCCGTTCATTGATTGAGCCTTTGCTAGTTCAATTTCTAGGCGTTTCATTTCCATACGATCGATACGTTCTCTTTCCTCTTTCTCCTCACGACGTCTCTGTTCCTCTTTTTCCTCCCGGAGCCTCTGCTCCTCTTTTTCCTCACGGAGCCTCTGCTCCTCTTTCCTTTGCGTAATAGCCTCCAAGCATTCGCTCAGCTCATCGTCATCTGCCCCGATCTTCTCGATGGCGTCAATGATCTCCTGCTTTCTTTTCGTCTCGGCAATTACCTGGCCCAGCTCTCGGGCCAACTCTAACAACTCTGGCTTTTTCAGTCCCTTCAAATTCATGGCGGTCCTTGGTGCTGCTAACTCTTTTAACTAAACAACTTTGACGTACTATCAATACTTCCGTCAACCGTTACCAAATCACTGCTTTGTTTACAATCCTACGCAAAGCCTGGTGATATCTCAGCAAAGAAAAGCAGTGCACTCACCCTATGCAGTCATGAATTCGGACGCGTTCCTTCCCGTGTTGTCAGAGATGCCACGAAGCAGTTTTGTCCGAACTCTAGGTCCTCCAGACAGCAGGTCTCAGCATTGCCTCCTGGTCGATGAGCTCGATCCCACCGCTGCCATCCAGTTGTTGTGGTCTGCGTCCAGTGGGTCTCGTCGTTGGTAGCTGGCTCCCATCGGACTCGTCCCTTATAGCGAGAAGCAATGCTTATATGGGAAAACAGAGAACAGACGTTTATTTACATTAGAGAGAGGTCAATAAGAAAGTTTAGATATATAGTGGCGTTCTTCGTACATGGCGAGTTCTCCACTCGAAAAGCACCCCGAATGAGCCGTGGGGGCTCATTATAAAGGGTCTGTCCTCCCCAGATCCCTAGATCGGGGACCGCGTACAGATGGCACCGTCCAATCACGGACACACATTACCCGCGAGGGTGACGAGCACGCACGGTCCACGCGAACGTTCAAAACTGAAGCGTGGTCACCGCACGGCCATGTGGCACGAACGCGGCTCCCCCCCCGTCAAGGTGTGTCGCTGGGCGAGGGGTCTGGAGTTGATGACTGCATCCATCGAAAGGGCCGCCGTAAACAAGCTTCAAAGGGTGCCGAACGACTCGTTCAATTAGCGGGACGATTCCCGGCCGCCGCCGCCGCCGTCATCTTCCAAAGAAGAAGCTGCACCGGTGGTCTCCCGAACTGCTCACGGCGCCGCGGCGGCAGGACGCCGCACCCTCCGGCCAGGTGGGAACAATACATGGCGGACACCGGCCGCCACCCGTTTGGCGACTCAAAAGGAACATCAAAAGGAACGCCGATCCATTGTCAGACCTGGCGCCGGTCCTAACAGCGGCGACGG
>WOVY01014871.1:0-250592 GCA_013436015.1 Rhipicephalus annulatus | reverse complement strand
CGCAAGGCAAGGAGGGAACTCCATCAATTATTTGAGCAGCCTGAGTGAAACGAATGATGTAGACGAAACTGGCAAGCCAGCGTCCTTTAGTGAAACTAATGGTTTCCGACATCTGAGCTCGATGTTATAGCGACAGGACTTACTTGGTTGTTTGTTTATTTGTTTGTTTGTTCACCAATACTGTCAACCTTAAGGGGGGAGGAGGTTTACGGGAGTGGAAAACGCATACAATTTTACAAGATAGCACACAATGTTCTGCTGAAATTTGAGCAAGATAAAATAAAATAAAACCAAAATGTGCATTAAATGCGTTACAAAAAGATACATTCAGCGAACACTGGCATTTACACTCACATTCTGCGCATTGAAAACAATAATTAACAAAGAGAGAGGCAAAAAACATTGACATCGTGCAGACAAGGATAGAACAAACAATAAAAATAGGTGCTTTGACGCATTTCTTTCAGAGAAAATAAGTGATTGTGAAGCTGCAGAAAAGAGGTTTATGGCTTAATTAAGGAAGCTGTATAGATAACATCGTTTTCAACTACATTGTAACGGCCCCGCCGCGGTGGTCTAGTGGCTAAGGTACTTGGCTGTTGACCCGCAGGTCGCGGGTTCGAATCCCGGCTGCGGCGGCTGCATTTCCGATGGAGGCGGGAATGTTGTAGGCCCGTGTGCTCAGATTTGGGTGCACGTTAAAGAACCCCAGGTGGTCGAAATTTCCGAAGCCCTTCACTACGGCGTCTCTCATAATCATATGGTGGTTTTCGGACGTTAAACCCCACACTATCAATCAACTACATTGTAACGTCCCGAACAACAAATCGAGCGTATTTTTTAGTGTGACGAATAACCCCAGCATAGATGTTCCGGCTTTACATGTAAACAGAAATATGATAACCAATTGATTTATATGTGAGGTTTAACGTCCCAAAACTACCGTATGATTATGAGAGACGCCATAATGGAGGGCTCCGGAAATTTCAACCACCTGTGGTTCTTTAACGTGCACCCGAATCTGAGCACACGGGCCTATAGCATTTTCGCCTGCATCAAAAATACAGCCACCGCAGCCTATGTTTCAATGTACTTCTAGGACACTACGCCATTCTATTATACTGTTTGGAAGATACTGCCGGTTACGCCCGAAGCGGCTATACTAAGAAGAGCTTCGCTCCTAAAAAAAAAGCTTCATAACCACTTCTTGCACTTTTTTATAGAGCGTTTAACAGCGCAAGCACACACGCACACATACACAACAGGCACTCGGACGCACGAACATATTCGACGGACAAACGCCTTTCTTCACGACAGGCTACGCCATCGCAAAAACACATTAAAAGGCGCTCCTACTTCGAATCGCATTTGTCATCCCATTGTCAGTCGTGCGGTTATAAACATTTGCTTCATAGCGCGCATGTCTTCGTCAAGCACGCGGAACAAAAAATGACGGGAATGCTTACAAGCTATTGACATTAAGAAAAACCGTGATCCTTCCATTACCGTCCGTCTATACCTACATCAATGGGAAATGAGCCTCCTTGAGAAATGTGTCAAAACTCCATGCTATTTATTGCCGTCTGTGTGAAAAACTACATAGTTGACTATTCACCGCCTGGTCAGTGTTGTCATATTTTTGCTCAAATTTTACCACCAAGATTAACTAACTAGCCAAGTTTCCATCGCTACCTTCAAGTGTCATTTTTTTCATATTTAATGTACTGCTGTTGCTAATCCAAGTATTTTTATTTGTTGGTCATTTTTTCAGTCCGAGCTGCGAAATGGCCAATATGGTTCAAAAAAAGTTTTTCGTCCTTTTTGTACTTGACAAAACAAAAATAAAGTTGACTTGATATGAAATCAAAACAGGACAAAAAGATTAAGGTGAGAACAAAAACAGTGAGCGCCAAATTTTGACACGTTCTTCGATTATGCTTGGTTCCTCAGTCTCTGAAAATGGTATACCTCTAAGCATTTGTCTACATTGACATGCTTACTTCTATCGAGAATTTTTTTCGGGCGCACACTGACTTACAAGATAATGTGAATATGAAATCCAGCATTATGTAGTGGCTGTGAATGGCCATCAATTAGTCGACTAAAATAACGAGGGAGGGGTGTACGAGCTAGCCACCAATAGCCAGAATTGAGTGGGATCTTGGGCGTGTCGATAGTGAACAAAAACAGCTTTCTGAAGGCGAAAGCTTTGCTGCCCTACTCGAGCGAGCTTCACCGCGAGTCGCCACTGGACCTTGAAAAGAAGAACGGATACCACGTGACCAGCCACGCCCCACCATCGCCGCTGCTCCGGCCACTGAAAGGTTGACTAGCACTGCATCGCCAGCCGTCTCCATGTCATAGAGTTCCTATATATCCACTAGAGGAAACTCTGACGCTATAGTGTCTATGGGCGCAACGCACGGTGCTTCAGCGAGCGTGGGAATGATGGGTAGTACACGGATTTGTGTAATCTCCGTACGTCTGTCTCCGTGTGTGTTCATGTGGCTTGGAGGCGTTCTGTCACGAAACAAAAATTATCCAATGTTGAGTGGTTGCGCTTCACCACTTCAATGTTTTAGATTTACCATTTCAAATCGGGTCACAAATTTTAAAGGGGTTCGTTCCTACGTTGAAAATAAAACCTAAACACAGCAATAAACCGAGCCCCAAGTGAGATTCGCCGCTAGAAAGTACGAGCACTAGGCAAACCTGTGTGCTCCCCATCATTCCCATGATCACTTAACGATCGCAGCGCTAGGGTTCTCTCTAGTTAATTCTAGGAAACTCTGTGATCCATGTGACCAAACACGTGACACCATTCTCTCTGCCACGCCAAGCCAATTAGTGATTGCTTCAGTTCAGCTGTTGTGCCGTGGTCGTGCGATGGAAAAAAGAGTTGAAAAGACTGGCCCATCAGTTTTCAATATGCTATGTACGCTATGCTAACATGCCGTTAAATGATTGCATAACTCAGTACATCTGTGTATGTTGTAGTTGTATGCTAGAGATCTAGATGCTTGTCACATGTGTTTATGTGACTCTATCTCGTTGAATAAAAGTTCAATTCAATTCAATCTGTGTTTAAGTTACCTGCCCCACTGTCGTAAGCGGCAAGCTGCCTCGGATCACCCTATGAATGTTGCTTGGTTTGCCCATGAGTGAGTACTAGCGTGCGAAGTGTCAGGCTTGAACAAATGGAGAATGAGAACTTCGTCGAGCTTAACGTTGATAGAAGAATTCAGGAAAGCGACAGCGATCAGCTTAGAAAGGTTCGCTAAACAACTTCCAAAAATAAAAAGAACCGACGCGTTGTCCACTCCTGGCAATGCGCGTTTTTTTTTTTCAAGCACAGTTCGTGACATCCGCAGTTTGTTCATGGGACGGCATGAGGACTTAAGCTCTCCATTGGTCAATATAAGAGATATCGATCGCAGATCGTCCCTTACACTGTTTTGTCGTTCTACCTTCTCTCGCATGGCTATCGTTCGTGATCGAGTGATTTCACTTCGTTTTGTGCACTTTCGACTGCGCGAGCGAAGATGAAAGCGTGTACTCGAAAAACGCTATATCCTGATCAGCTTAACATTGTGCACGTGCTTTGAGGAATTTGGGGAGAGAGCGAGATTGCGCCCGTAGAGAGAAGGGGGAAGGCGAGAGTGAATCCACCCTATGTCGTCATCAAACTCGGCGCGGTTTAGGGGCTTGGCGGCGACGGCGTTCGACTTAAATGATGGCTTAGGAATGCTCACGAAAGAACGGTGGTAAATGCTCGAAGTACGGATCATTCGACTGACCATATCGTTCGGTGGCCAAACTCTGCTTTGGCTACGACAGTAAACGAGTATATATTAAATAACCAAGTATAAAAAGCTCTCGCTTGCGTGTCCCGGCCTAGCCAAGCTAATGTTTTATTATTTTTTAAGCGATTGGAGCGGCTATGATTATAAAGCTTGGTCAAGATAAGTATCCACAGTGAACCTTCTGCTGATCTTCATAAAAAAAGGCTGGAATTTTTTAGGCAGATAAAGAGGTTTAGGAGGTTGTGTTACTATCCAAAGTGCTCGTGCATGCGTATATATCAACTGTTAGAAGCGGCAGTTTTTGTGCCTTCAATGGATTCAGTCGCTAGACTGCGCTCGTCGGGTCTACTTGTTCTACACCAGCTCCAATCTTTTTTACGCAGTTTAAAATGCACCAACTACAGGCTCCCAAAATGTGAACTAGAGAGACTGAGAGTGTCCGTCAGGTTTTCCTGTTACCCGTTTATATTGTTCCGTGATTTCTTTTAGTTGGCCAACAGTTTAACGACACTATAGATCATTACACAAAGCTAGTTGACGAACTGCCAGCCAGCGATTGTTTTAGACGAGTTTATGCGGTAACCGTCATGGCACAAGTGTTGTGCCATGCCCTTCGCATTCAAATGCTATTATTATTTCGCTGTGACGACAACTTGTGCTTTGACATTGATGGTATGCGTGTTATGCCATTCATCAAAGGTGTGGTATTCATCATGTTATGACAATGCATTCATAATCGAACGTTTGTCTTGCACGCACACTCTGGTACTATCATCATTGCTGTTGGCGTATGTGACGTGATAAGTGGAACTATGTCTCTGAATGATCTGCTACATACTCGGTTCTCAGCGAGCTGATTGCATTTAACAGAAAACTTGAACGCCAGGCCTGCGCGGAAAGCGCAACACAGTCACAGCGAAAGCTAGAAGAGCGGCCTTTTAGAGCCTTTTATAAACACTCATTGCGTAACTGCTGCAAGCACACTTGCTTGATACCCACTACGGCATTAATAATAAAAAACTTGTGTTGTAGGCTGGCATTCCCTATGCTATTTTTCGTCATTATTCTTAGAAGCGTTGTATCCGCTAAACACTTGCAAGGAATTGTGTGGCGATTGTTCATGCAGTGGCTGACGACAATGAGGAATTGTGCCTGAAGTGGGCATGCGCCGAAGTGAATAATAGGTGAACAAGAACAAACTTTTGTAATGGGTTGGAGCATTGCACGACCCACTCGTTACGCTATTCGCATTGTGCGACGACTATAGTTGTTATTTCACTGTTTGAAAATGGCTTGTAAGTTGTAATAACGTGATTGCTTTCCCGACATCAAGCCTGTCTAAGGCAAGTTTGCCAACAACTCCCAAGCACCGGCGTGGCTCAGTGATAGAATACTGAACTGGCACCAAGTGGACCCGGGTTCGAGCCCCACTGTGTCATTTGTATTAGGCTTTGTTTGTCTAATTTCGTGCGATGTGGTTACGGACACCGGCGGCGGCACTGGACAACTACGGCAGTGCATGACCCGAAATTTCATCTCATAACAGCTTTCGCTGTAAAAGGATGCTTAGACGAGCTGCTACATAGAAAATGTGATAAACAGCCCGACGAACAACACAGCGCACGGAAGCACCTATACAGCGCTGACTCAGGGCTGATGATTATTCATCCATCACAGTACACTTTATAATATCCATGAAATTGAAGAAGGGAAGTGGAAAGTGATAAATGAAGCATCTACAAAAGGAACACGCCAAGAACATTGACGTATATAACAAGGTAAATTATTATTATTAACGTGATCATGGCTTTAACACTTTAAAAGTAAAAGCATTGCCAACAAGTGCAGGGCACATGGATAAAAACGAAACTGAGAAAAGTTGGGAACGCGACAAAAAACAATAAAAATGAGGATAATCCTTTTAAAGATACAAACACTGGTCATCAAAATTCTAATGCTCAGACATCTTTTCTCACTTTTATTCTTCAATGCGATGCATACTCTAAAGTAAAATACCATCAAGAATTCAACTCAGTATTAAGCCAGTGCTGTATCTGTGAGTACTCTTCCTTGAACGAAAAAAAAAAAAACAGATTGGGGGAGGGTGGGGGCATTTATCAAGCACTTGGTTTTTTTTGTTAGGAAGGAAAAAATCAAAACAAATTGTATTTTAACATACGTACACCCGGTGTAAACGACCATTAACTAAAAGCCAGCAAGGCTATCTGTACTCCATGGGCCGAATTTCGATGCAGCAGCAACAAAAAAAAAAAGGTGAGGAAAACCGCTTGAAGGCCAACTCCGGAGACTTTTTTTTTATCATACCAGAGTAATGGCACTTCGATGTTTTTGCCATGGACCCGATAGCCAAAATACTCGGTGGATTGGGTAGTAATTTTAAATACGCGCATACATATTCAATTACTACCCAGTTTAAACTTAAAATACAATTTAAATTACAACATCAAAACTGAAACGCAATCAACCAGTACTGTCTTCGCGTGACGTAAAATGTGGTCAAAATCGAAAATTCTACAAGCACGCGGTCCCCGTCAGCACGGAGCGTGAATGCTCCGAAACCAGCAAAGAACAGACTCTCAATGGAAAGGTGACTATAACACAAAAGCCGTACCGTGTTTGACCGTGCCATGGGCACAATGCTTTTGGACAGTGACACCTGCGATTCGAACGTCTTCTAGGGTCAAGTCGTCATGCTTCTTCGATGAAGCAGAACACACCTGTTTAGTAATGTGCTTGCTTGGTTGCTCATTACACCGCCAGATGGAACCACCTGTCCAGGTGACTCAATATTGAAGCTGCTGCGCTCGAGTGAAATGTTAACTCTAAGAAGCTTGAGCATAAACAGTAGGAGGAAGAGAGAGGAAGGAAAGGCAGGAAGGTCAACCAGGACAAACTAAGGCTGTTTGAATATATTGCAATGGTAAGAATGGGTACGTTTGTGTAATCATTCGTCGGTAGAGCCAAGCGATCCGCCACACGACTCCAATGTTACACAAATGAGAGACGACCGTATCCGAGTGCGGCTCCTAGTGAACGCGTTTCATGAGCGAACGGTTATTTGCCCGTCCACATCCATTCATTTTTGCCGGTAATGTATACCAATGGAAAGCTCAAGCGAAAGTAAAAAGATCGCAGCATATCCAGCAGTGCATGATGATGAGTGGGGAGAATCGTCTATCCACCCGTCCGCGCATCATCCGTCCATTTGTTCTTGCTTCCATCCGTTCGTCTGTGTGACCACCCGGACGTCCATTCGTGCGTCCGTCCATGCATCCGTACCTGCGTCTGTCCGTCCGTTGGTATGTGCGTCCGTCCATCTGTCCGTGCGTTTCTCCGTGCGTTCGTCCGTCTGTCTATGCCTCTGTGCGCCCGTCCATCCGCCGTGCATCTGTTTGTCTGTTCGCCCGTGCACCTTTTCATCCGTCCGTCCATCTTGTGAACTGTCCAAGTACCACTATCTCGCATCTTTTCATAATATATTCTTCATTTAGAAGTACTGCCATCCAGTAGACATTCCATGGACTAAACGAGAGGTGGCACGACCGGACTGGAGGAGTGGCACGCGCGCACTCTCTTACGGCCTGCGCTTCGTGTTTAGATCCCACCTTTCACCGCCGCTAAATCATAGAACTGGGCCCGACACTCGCTAAACCTTGCTAAAAACCAAGGAGGTTACACCAGCGAGTTTAGCGTGGCAACATTTTTTGGTCAGATAGTGATCAAAGTGCGTCCTTTTATTACTGTTTTTTTAGTGAGCATCATATTCAAGGCAAATTTGTTGGAGATTAAGTCACCAATACTCGTCTCTGTAGGTTAGTTCATCAGAAACAACTATCGTTGTATTTATGATTAACGTGCGCGGGTTTCCTCCTTAATTCAAAAGTGTGCGCGCGTGCCGCTTCTCTAGCCCGGCCGTGGAGGTGGCTACCTACTACTACTACTACTACATATATATATATATATATATATATATATATATATATATATATATATATATATATATATATATATATATATATATATATATATATATATTGGACGCATGACCCGTGCCTTAAGGAGCTTCGCCCCTAAAAAGAAGACAATATTAAGCAATACAACAAAGGTATTGAAAAATATATATATAAGGATACTTCGAAACAATGTATAGTAAGTGAAGCTACAAAAGTTTGAAGTTAAGCGCGCATCCCTAATTCAATGAAAGTAGTAGCAGAATCTTTTACAAGGTTGGCTGACACGGCATTACAAAATAAAGTTAAGGTGACAATGGTGGTTGCTTTGTAAATCATTATGTATAGTACAATTACGATTATTCTACAAGTTACTAAATTTTCCGTTACCCACAATTGTCATGTTAGGTAGTCCTGCAGGAGCATCGTGTAAAAACACATTTCGGCCCCAGAAAGCTGTCATTTGTTGAAATTTCGAACGTACTGTATTCTACGCGGCATTTTCAAATGTTCTTCGAAGCATCGGCGCAAGCGATTTGGGTAGGTAAGATGAATTTCCCGTCAATCTTGCATTACCTTTTCTGCCGACCGTTTCATGTTGCACTCCTTCGCGGGGCGGCGCGTCCAGGAACATGTCACTCACGGCGAAGCGTCCTCTCCTTTTTTGTTTCTTCGCCACATCCTCGATCACGAGCGGACGACGTAGATGTCGCTGACGGCGCCGTGTCGAGGCACCGTTATGCGATGCCAGTAGCGCCGCAACGGCAGTTGAAACGCGAGCACCGAGTCAGGAAGGCGCGGCGAACTGAGCCGGCTATTTCGGCTGCGCTACCGTAAACCGCACGTGCACGGGCCAGGTGGGCAGCGTCTTTCTGCGCCCATGGCAGTGCCGATTCGAGCTGGGCGAATTGTGCACTTTCAAAGCAAACATTTCTTATACCGTCTAAACAGAGTTCTCTCGTTGAAGCGACGTTTAAGCAATTCAGAAAGAGAGAGAGAGAAGAAGAAGAAGACTCGCGTTGTACATGGCGCAAGCTGGCTAAAAAAAATATATGGCAGCTTCTCGCTTGTGGTACTTAGTGTGAAGCAACAGCGTAACTACACAGCCTTCCTCGTTTCTCTTCAGTTTTTTTTCTTTTATCTCTCTATTTCTTCTATATCTTTTTCGAATCTCTTTCTATTTCTTTTTCCTTCCTCTGTCCATTTCATACTGTTCTCGCTCCTTCTCCCGTCTCTCATTTCGATCGCTTCCGCTTTCATTCTGTTTCTCTCTCTCTCACTCACTCTCTGCAGATCTCTCTTTCTCTTTCAGTCTCACTCTTTAGTTTTGTATCTTTATTGCGTCTGTTCTGTTCTGTCTCGTCCTCTCTCTACATGTCTATGACTTTTACTGTCATACACATTCTGTCATCCGCCGAATGTATGACTTTGTCATACACTCGACGGCACTACGCTGACTCACATCTAACCACACAGAATTTTCATTTGGTGTTGAGTTGCGTTGAATGAACATTATTTGTCCAGCGGTTGTTGTTGTGCCCGGGGCTAGGCTGCTAAGGACACATCGGTCGAGAAACGTCTTCTGAGGTCCTCGGCGACGGCCCTGGCCCGCTGCTTTACTGAACTAAATGATGGCACACTTCTTACAGCGAAAGATGTTATATGAGATCAGAAAATGGGTCACGCGCGGCGCCATAGTTGTCTGCCGCCGCCATCGCCTCTGTCCGTAACGAGTATCAAAAGAAAAAAAAACACTCAGTAAATAAAAACACCAACGACACAATCGGGTTTGAACCCGGGTCCGCTGCGCGTCAGCCTAGTATTTTACAATGCAGTGATTTCCAGTTCTTCGAACTCGTTTCTAATCTAGCCTCATTGGCAGGCTTGATGTCGGGAAAGGCATCGCGTTAATATGAGTAATAAGGCGTTTTAGAACATCAAATGAAAAGCCAGGCGTCACACAATGCGAACTGCGTAACAAGTGGGTCGTGAATGCTCCAACCCATTAGAAAAATTGGTCTTGATCACCTATTAAATGTGGCAGCTTCAGGCATAATTCTTCATCGTCATCAGCCACTGCTTAAAAAAAGTGCACAGAATTCCTAACAAGTGTGTAGTGATTACCAGGCTTCACCAAAGAATGACGAAGGATAGCATAGTTAGGCACCCTAGCATAGTGAATGCTGATCTACTACACAAAAATTATGATTAATTACGGCATATAGGTTACCCAGTTTTCTTGTAGTAGTAGAAAAGACTCTGACGAGTAACCTTACAAAAGACTCTGAAAGGACACTCTTCTAGCATTTGCTGTTACTGTGCTACACGTCCCGCGTAGGTCTGTGTTGTTGGAATTATCAGCCTTTCGTGTGCAGCTGGCAGTGCTTGTGTCTTGGAGACGAACAAGTTTTAGTTGCAAAGTAAGATCACGTCTGTATGCAAGCCATAAAAAAAAAGGTGAAATCATGGGCTCTGTTTTGTTTTGTTGTTTTTTATGTAAGAAATCGCATGTTGTGACGTGGCGCAGTGTAATGATTGTGCATATTCAAAGAGTACTCGCTGGACAATCAAATGACAAGTGAATGTACGTCAAGAGGAGACATCGCCAACAGCCACCTCCTTGAGTGTGCCTCCCAAATTGCGCAGCAGAACACACAATATCACCCCCTACTCGGGCACCACGGTCCCGACGCTGGGCGAAGTTTAGTCAATATAAACACCAGGCGCACAGGTGTGGCTGGAAGAAAGGCTCCTCTCCTAAAGTCAACCCCGAAACGTTCTCGGAAGAAAGCAGCACTATTTCGGAGGAGCTGACCGAGAGCATGAGGCAGTCCGGCCTTGGCTCGGGCTCAAGGAATACACACAGTGACTCCGTTTGAACAGACTCCACATCGGCTTCACTCCGGTCGCTGGTTGTCAGGACGTCCGCCCGGCTTCGCCCTGAGGGCTCCAGCCAAGGTTCAAGAGAAACCCTGGACGCCGACCGCTACACAGACGAAAGTGAATTAAGAATTCATCTTCTGCGTGCAGCGAAACGATAGTGGACTCTTAATTAGCGATGTTGAATTCGAATGAGACATTAGATGTTTAATATAAACGACAGAACGTTTTCTGCGTGTTCCTTGTTTTTCCGTTTGTTCGAAAAGTAAATAGTTCAAGTGAAATTCGTATGTGTGCATCCCTCTGGTTTCCTTCACTTTACGGACAGTGGCACATACGCGTAGAAAACACGATTGGTAATTAAAAGGTGGGAGATCCTAATCCCGTGGCTGGAAGCTTTTATTTATTTTTGTTTTGTTTTGTGTTTGACACTGTTTTTTATGACACTAATGTTACTAGTGCATCCGCTATGTCAGTGAAAATCAGTTTGTGTCGAAAACTAATTTTTAGAAGTAGCCACTGTTGTTGTTTCAAAAACGAAGCTTTCGAAACCCAAGGACCCCACTTTTGTTATCAGTGAAGGTTATCCTATTAACTTGGCACATTAAAGTCACACTCTTCTAACGTCTACGCTCGGAAGCTTATGATTACGAGGCAGTTATATCGCTTTGCGACGTTGGCGAGATGTCTGGCGCTAGACACGCGTCTGCCGCAGTCCCGGACACCGTTCACGTCACGTCGGCGAGAGAGTTGCAGGGACTGGGTACACCACGTGAATATAACAGAGGGTTTGCAGTCTCTTGTGCTCTGCCTTCAAGAGAAGAGCAAGTTCCGCGGCGAACTTGGCACTACTTCCCATTCGGAGTTAAATAACTCTAAAGAGAATGATACAGTTGATCTGCTCTCAAAGTACTCCTCATACATTTGTGAGTGCCCCCTTCAAAGTTATTTTAAAGATGAACATGTATACCCTCAAACTAATCTCACCATCTCGTCACAAACAAACGTTGCGATCGCGATAACATTACCAGACTTGTGTTGTCTCAGTGCATAGTTATAGTGGAGATTAATACATCCAGGCCACCAAGCAAGTTTTTCGGTAAATACTGTGTCCAATACCCAGATTGAATAAAACAGCAGAAAGTTTACGAAACGAATGCTTTCTATTAAAAGCACTTTTAAAGGCGAATGAACGTTTGGATGCTGTTATTTCTCACGAAAATCGGTCTATCACTGCGAAAACACGCTGCAGCTCACATTTAGCAGCATTTAAAAGCAAGGGTTTTATGTACAACTCTTCAACATGATTTCCCTCAGCCTCCAGTAAAACATGTGTGTAGCGATTACCCGTTGGCTGTTACGCACTCTAAAAACAGGTTGGTAAACACGGACGCAATGAAGACACCACGAATGCCGGTGTTTGTGGTGCGTCTTGGCTTCTTTTATGCATCCGTATTTCCACGCCCCCTCTTTCAGAATGAATACTTACCAACTAGTTTAGCTCTCTCTGTTAGGCACCTGACATTCGCCGTCATGTACAGTTAGCCCCACAAATGGTGTGCGCATCATCATAGCCTTTATAGAAGTTGGTTTGTTGTACTAACACCTTAAAGTTTAACAAAGATGGTTTATTAAAGATTATTAAAGAACAGTGGTACAATTTATCAGATCAACCTAAACGAAGGCTTCTTTGTAGACCTGCGCATAAAGGTAATGTCAAGATGCAATAAAGCTTTACTACCGGCTCAAAGCTTAACAAATAGTGTTTAATAGATGAACAGTTATGAAACATATCTGAAAGTCTTGCGAAATATACCAACCGCTAGTCTGACAAAATGAATATCACCAGCATACTACCAGCACTACTCGCCACCGGTCTATACTATGCATATTGTGAGTTAACGGTCCGTTGTTATTACCTAAAACATTGCGTTCGGCTTAGCAGCGATATCAGAAGTGCCGACTAAATTCACCAACGTGCCCAAGTTTCTTACTTAAAACCAGAGAGGCAAGCGTGCATCTCTACGGTAAAGTCATCTATTTGGAAACTCCACTTCTTGAAACATATCGGAAAAGTGATGGTGCGTCAACATATGCCTGTAAGTAGTTTTCACGAAAAGCAAATATATTCGCTGTGGGAGACACCGCCACACACTGCATGCTTCCCTCCTCTCCACGTTTTACGTTAGTGGAGTTGGAGCACACTTTCTTTCTCGTTGCATATTGCCTCATTCTAATTTCTTCTGCTTAGAAATGCATCAATTTGTGTTTGTTTCATGTCGGCGCAAATTCCTGTTTCGTATATATTCCACTTGATTTGCAATAAACTATACTCGTTAGTCAGTGTCTTTTCTGTCATCCGATCTACCTAGTGATGTGTCATTCCCTCCTCTATTGCGCTAACCAGCGCAGTCAACCAAATTGCAGCACGTTATCAGGTTTGCGTTCAAGGCTTTGCGCAGCAGACAAAGGAGCCAAGTCTGTCGCAATTGAAGTCTGTAGTGGGAAAACATTACTCTGGTGATGAATGTCGCTTTTTCCTCATACATTTTGAGAAATATCTCAAGTGTAAATTAAAGTTTCTCGACAACAGGAAAGAAGTTAGGAATGTTAAGGAATCTGATTTTTTTTATTTTATTATGCTGTCCTCTCCATTTTCGTATAGAGTTTTAACCAGGGCCGGGACAACCGGTATCTTCACAATAAAAGTCTCCGAGGTCTAAACGAGTTTCTGAACTTATACACCAGGGGAAAGACGCATACGCCATTGCATCGTGTTAAAATACATATTGGAATTCATCCAAGAATTTGGAAAAACAAAAATGTCGCCTCTGTAAGCATGTCGAATCCATCGTATACCTCGTGAACCTATATAGGCGAAGAAATTACAACTGCTTCCTTGCAATAACTCAAACGCGTGTTTCAAGGATCTCTTGCGCAGCTTATATAGCGTTTCAGTTTGCGAGTGTGTCAGGCCAACACCCAGCTTCTGTTTGGCGTCCCTTGCCAACAGATTCAAACGTAGATGCGAAGTAGCCTCCAGGAGTGCAGCTCGTTCGACGCCTTCTAATTGGGACGGTTTGCGACGCCCATGTGAAAGCACGTGAAACCCCGCAGAAAACACGACAGCCATGCAGGACGTTGGTCCGTCATCGCGTGATGAGAGTATCATTGAAAATCATACATTCTTCAACGTCGGCGTTAAGCTTAAAAAGCAAGTACGGCGGGGCAAAATGAAAAACATATTTATAAAAAAAATGCCCGCAGCTTCCCTCGGGGGAACACTGAGGAGGATGCGGAGCATATAATTGGTTAACGGGGTGTTAAAGTGCGACTTACTTGGGTCGATGGCTAAATTGGTTAACGTGGTTGTGAAACGGGGTGTTAAACTGCGACTTACTTGGGTCGATGGCTAAATTGGTTAACGTGGTTGTAGGAGGGGGTGTTAAATGAGTGAACACGTACACACGTATGCGAAAGGGCGGCGCTGGTCGAAGGGACGTCGATCATTGTGTTTGTGGATTCGTTGGAATTCATTTCACCGCGACCTTGGACGTCGACGCGCCGTACAAACCAACCGACGAGCGGCAACTGAGCGAGCAAGCGCCGACCTTGAGTATATATACAGCGCGACGGCGCATGCACTTTCAGCTGTCGAATGTTCGAGAAGGGGGAGAAGCGCAACGGCGTATGCGCGCGCGTCAGCTGCCGATGTTCTCGAAGCGCGACGGCGCATGTGCGCGCGTCAGCTGCCGATGTTCTCGAAGCGTGACGGCGCATGCGCGCTACATTATACAGCTAGCGAATGTTTGTGAAGAGGAGAAGCGCACGCGGTGTGTAGAGGAGGAAGGGAGCACAGATGGTGGAGGAGTGAAGTCTCTCGAATGTGCTCTCTTACTGGTTGGTTCACTTCCAGCTTGCATCTTTCTTCAAAAGGCTAGTTATGGGGTTGGCTATGAGGGAAACTTGAGGTATAACTCTTCGATAATATCCCGCTAAGCCAAGGATGGCTTGAAGCTGTTCCTTTTTGCTCAAGGGTACTGCAACCAGCAAGCACATTGCCCTCATTATGTCTACACTGCGCAGGTGAAGTCATATGTCCTGTGAACTTGAGTGAATTGCGGCAAAGTTGAATCTTGTCTGGATCGATGGTGAGGCCTGCCTTTTGTGCTCTAGTACACAATGAAAGAGTAGTTACACATGGTCATCACGGGTGTCTATATAAACCCAGACATCGTAGGGAATGTCATTACCAATTTCTGATTTACACTTTCCAAAACAGCATCAATCAAGATTTTGAAGGTTGCTGGCCCACCTGCGGCTCCGAAAGGCATCCTAGTGAACTTATGAGTGCCCTGGGGGCCGATAAATGCGGTCTTGGGAATATCTTACTCCCGCACTGCGATCTGGAAAAGGACCAGCGAAATGTCGGAACTTGGAAACCATTGTGCCTGACTCAACTGCACCAAGAGCAGGCCAATCCTGGACATTGAATAAGCATGCACCCTTGTACGTCTATTCAATGGCCAATGATCGATGGCAAGGCGGAAATTACCTGACAGTTTTTGTAACCAGAACAAAAGCGCTTGACCATTGGCTGGTGCTTGGGTGTATGAGCTTCTTTTCTAGCTGAGATCAGCGGTGCACCTGTCAATATTGGCTTTTTTTTAGCACTGACAGCGCGTATCTTGCAACGTACAAGTCGGCTGTCCCCGGTGTCAATGGAGTGTTCAGCCAATGGAGTACGACATGGGTACGCAGTAATGATTGGGCTGAGGTTATCAAGCAATTGTGCCGGACGTGGCTCTACATTGACTTGAGGAGTGCGGTGTGTGGGATGATTGGAGGTTGGGATTTTTGAGTTGGCAGTAGGCTTGTAGATCGTAGATTTCTTCGCTGCTTAGGCCTTCCTTAACCTGCCGCTGTGCCTCCACAAAAGGCATCGTGCGCTGTGGTTCAGTGCCGATTGTTTAACCTCTTAGTGCAACGTACGTCTCTAAAAAAATCGGGCACACAGAAAAAACAAACGCTGCAGGTGAGACCTTGCTGCCCCAGTGGATCGTGCATCGGAGTGAGGTAGTAAATTGGGACCAAACTGTGGCCAAAAGGAGCACACGTAGCTCTCTTTTATGGCTGGCTCATGTGGCCTCGGCGGCTGCAATTCCTTGTTATCCTGGAAGGCTTACGCTGTACTCAGTGTCTAGGAGCACCTGGAATGTCGTCACTCCGGTGCAGATATCGAGCTGGGCTTCCTTTCTGCCAGCAGTAGTCGCAACCTGGGGTGCGCTGTCGTAGATGCCCACAGGAGTGGCATCTACCAACGCTGGTTTTATGGGTAACAATAATTTGGGCATTCATCCCGAATATGTCCCAATTTACTGCAGTGGAAGCACGTGGACGGCACGTTTTGTCTAGCCGCGACGCACTGGCGAGCTGATGCCTCCATAGCGCTGACAGTAAACTTGTGTGTTGGGCTGCTTGCAACGGGTGGCTAGCTGTGAGGCATGGGCTAGTGGTTGCATCGAGGTGGGCACGCTGAATGCAGGAGGAGACTCATCATGGGCATATTATAGCTGAAACGGTGCAATGTGTAGTGGCCCGTGGTATGCCGAGGACGATGCGGTAGAAGTAGTCATAGCCACAGTGGCGTTGCAGACATTGGTCGTGTTCTGAGAACGTTCGGCCGCCATGCGTGGTCGGAATGCTAGT
Organism: Rhipicephalus annulatus; assembly: GCA_013436015.1. Lineage (NCBI taxonomy): Eukaryota > Metazoa > Arthropoda > Arachnida > Ixodida > Ixodidae > Rhipicephalus > Rhipicephalus annulatus. The sequence continues at coordinate 234,229 of WOVY01014871.1, read as the reverse complement.
TCTCTTGCAGCCATCTTGGTTAGAGGTGGCGGTGCTTTGTAATGCCAACGCCGCCATGCTCGTTGCATCAATTCATCCACCACCGCTTACGAGCTCTTTCCCTGTTGTAAAGGTTGAGCCTTAAGCGAGGTCTATAGCTGCGGGTCCATACGGCGAAGAAACTGCTGCAATTTTTCTTGCTCGGTTACAGGCTCTCCCGGATGCAGTCGCAGTGCGCCGACATAATGTAAATAAAGTACTTTTAATTTTCCTCGGGGTGCTGTGTTCGCTGTTCCAGCTCTTACTTCAGGGGACGTTTGCAGTCGACAGAAGTGAACTCCACGCTGAAGGCTTTTGCGAATTTGTTTCACGAAGCGAATTCGCCCACGAACCGTCGCCAGAGCTTAGCGCTGCCTTCCAATGCATCCGGTAGCATTTTGTGCGGTCTTTTGGCCTCGTTCATTCCGGACACAAGAGAAAAGTTGCCTAACTGTTCCAAGAAAACTTTCGGCGACTGAGGGTCACTGAAGCCCGAGAACTTCTGTGGTTCAACTAGCAGCGTGGAAGTCATGGCAGGTGGCTGCGCGTGCTGCGGCATGGGCACATGCACGACTAGGCCTACTGGCAAGGGCATGACTGCGGTGGCCATCACCCGTTGCAGCAGCTGCGAGGAGATTTGCTTTCACTGGATCGCTGATCCATCTGTTTGGCTTATAAGATACTGTACAAGCTCATCCTAAAGGGCTTCGTTGTCCATTCTATATCCCGGACGAGTCCCCAGTTGTCAAGAAAAAAGCGCGCACAAGATGTCTCGTCGAACATACTCTTTATTAGCGACGAAAGTCTTCCTTGGGGACCTCCGACGCAAAAATTTTGGTCTGTCTGTCCATCCATTTCTCTGTTTGTCCGCCCTTAACGGTACACTAAAGGCACCAGATGATACCTGAAACGGCCGACCCCGTCCACAGCGCCCACCAATATTGCTCAAGATTCAGCATTCATACTTGTGCGATAGTCAATTAAAAAGCAATTATTGCGCATATCTGGGGCATCATAACGATACGTCAATATTCTGTATGTGTATCTTTTACTAGAAAAGGCACACGTAAGTAATTCTAAGGACCGTAGTGCCGCGCTTGCACGAAAAGGCAAGGGTTTCCAATGCTTTGCTAGGACGACATGGTATTGGCACCTATAGGTGCCAATACCGTCGCCTTTCGTTCTACACCTTATCACCTCCGAGACGGGCGCGCACGCCACGCGCTTCGTTTCCCATGATAACTGCCAGATAGCGCTCGTCTCACGTGTGACGTGACTTGATACGCTCGTTTGCCTCTTCTGCACGCTCGAGGCACTCTAATGCAGCGCCTCCAAAATACCATTCACCAATTTTCATGCGCAGAACATCAAATAAACGTTTTGTTGACTCTCCCCGGACGCAAGAGTATCATCTTTCGACTACATTTGCAGTGTAACATGCAGATGCGGGGCCAATTTTTCCTCACTGCCGCTTTCCTTGCTACCTCATTCCCAGTGTCTATAATGATGATGATGACGGCAACAACTTCGGCACCCTCGCTTGACCTTACGGTTGCTGCCTCACTCAAATGGTGCTTACAGATGCTCCCTTACTGATTTTTGGGTCCGTTTGCCTATATATTACTAACTTGCTCTGCCGCAGGGCCACGTACCGTTATCTCCCAGTCCGGAGAATAAAGCGGTGAAAAATAGGGAAAACCAGTAAAGAAAAGACCCAGAGAGAAGCTCAAATATCTGTCATTTTAGTGGTTTTTTCCTCTTTTACGCTGCTCAAACTTCTAGCAAGGCGCAGCAAGTCACCAAAGCCTTTAATCTCGGGGAAATCTCTGTGAATGCCATCGGGGGATCAATATCAAGAAGCTACACCGCAATCAATAGCTTCTCAAGTAGATGTTTTGGCGAATCGGTTCAATGCAGAAGTAGAAAATTTTGAGAAAATGGCCCGCATTCTGGAAATCGATTTTGTGTGGAGCATACAAAGAGCAACTGCTTATGCCACTGTGTGCATCTTCTGTTGTACTGTCATTTTTTGCGCTGCTCGTTGAAATATAATTATGCCGCATTTTGATACAAGTCTTGGGAGGTGATCAACGTTTTCAGTAACTGCCATCAAAGACTTCGTGATGTACGCTACGTCGATGTGTCGATTGTGGGTAGGTGTAACGTTTACCAACTCCTTAAGCTATGAACTTGGCAAGGCTGACTCTTCCAGGTGGGATCCTGAAACTTTGTAGAAACTATTGCTCATGTCTTATACCACTGTTGCGAATTTCAGCAAGGTCACTGGACTCTGGCCGTGCCACAGCAATCATAGTCAGGAACGGGTATGTGTCACAGAATTAGGGCCAATGCCGCTATGGCATGGTCTGTAATAACCCCGAGAAAGAGTACAGAGAGTGAAAAGAAAGACAGCAAGAGACAGAGAGACTTAGAGAAAGAAATAAAGAAGAAGTTCTGCTGAAAAAAAAAAGGAAATCTTCACGAGACCGACTTTGAATGTGCGTACTTTCGTTTCGAAGGCGAGCATCCTCACCCCTTGGCTATCCAAGTCCTAGAAGAGAGTATTGTATCCTTCTATGGTATAGTGAAGAAAGGAGGTGAATCGGGAAGTGAGTGTGAGGAGGATAGGAAGGAGAAGGAGGAGAGACAGAGAGAACAAAGCGTGGCACCGAAATAATGAGGAAGAAAGAAATCGAGAATGAGATGAGAGAATGAGAAATCGCGCATCTCCAAGCTGGACGTGTCAGTCGACGGGGAGTACTAGCGGCCATGAACCCGTGCTTCGCTGTGCCAAGCATTTCGCTGTGCCATAACTTTTATCGTAATGAAGGGTATGCAGAATATGCCGGCGTAATCATGCAGGCACGAGCAGCGCTATCGCTTGATGAGCCATGGGAGTTTATATGTAAGCGTTTGTGTGCTATATTAAAATCGCGAGCTATAGCAAACATATGCTTTCGGTTTTTCTGTATACATAGAATGTCTTATAAGGTTCCCAATCTAGATTTTTGTTGTCCTGCGTTGGTACAGACTGCGAATAATCTTTGGCGTGTACATTCATACCCTGCGTCGTGGAACGCGTATCGGCGCCATGCGTGAATGTGGAAAAGGGTTTCATGATGTACGCGTCATGCTTATCAGGCTATTCCGGCCGTGATCTGGCAGTCGCGAACGTCAGGAAGTCATGCAATCCTGTTGCTCTTGTGTCAATTTTGGTTAATCCCAACGTACTGAAGCGACCAGAACGGACGGATGAATAGATAGATAGATAGATAGATAGATAGATAGATAGATAGATAGATAGATAGATAGATAGATAGATAGATAGATAGATAGATAGATAGATAGATAGATAGATAGATAGATAGATAGATAGATAGATAGATAGATAGATAGATAGATAGATAGATAGATAGATAGATAGATAGATAGATAGATAGATAGATAGATAGATAGATAGATAGATAGATAGATAGATAGATAGATAGATAGATAGATAGATAGATAGATAGATAGATAGATCCCGTCCTTTGACCCGGAAAAATAAAATCTGGCTTAAAACCTGGAAAAGCTCGACCATTTCTTTCCTCCATGTTCAGTTACTACGCATGCAAATATAGGTCGGCGAGAAAGCATGGGTGATAAAATTTTGAAGCATTGTGGTGCAACCAACTAACCAACCAGAAAGCAGTAGACATCATGCAAAATTCCTATTGCATGAAGTTTCGCTACAAGGCTAGTCCATCAGGCATTGTAAGTGCACCTTTTCAAAGTGACATATCCATAGCTCGTGCACTGGTCTGTACACATTGAAGCAACTATAGGGCAGGAGGCAGACGCTATAATTGCAATCACTTTTTCGCAACAGAAAATGGCTTATACCTGTTGCTTCAGTACATTTACGTCCGCATCGTGCGTGTTTTGCACATTTCTTGCGAAGCCCTAGGTGAACTGACTACCATGGCTGCTTTACTTATCAGTGAAGAATGAATCTTTAATATTTGCTTCAGAGAACAGGGAGTGCCCAAGAAGTACTCTTCGTAGCAAAGGCATATATTCAGTTGAAATTCAGTGCCAAGAAAGTGCAGTTGTATAATATGGCTGATCAATGCCAAAAAAGTCTTCCAACCTTTATAACACTTGTGGCCATCGTCGGCAGAAGAGCCGGGGAGCTACAAGATGACGCTTAAAAATGAACAAAAAAGCTACAGAAAAATCAGATTATGCGCAGACGTAAGCAAAAAGAAACAAAACGAGCTGCTTCGAACAAAATGCTTGAATTTTTAAATTTCTGTGTGCACTCGGTCAAGTTTTGGAGCACAGAGGGTCTTGTGTAATTTAACGCGGTAGCAACAATGACACCTTCTACCTAAAGGAAAACTTCGGAAATTTGGTACCATGATAACTTTTCTACGTAGAGCAAATGTCTTGATTCTGCGGATATGCATACAGTGTTCATGCTTACAAGAAACAGCCCGACATTCCACGTTAGATTATGCAAGCACGACGGAATGCAGCACAACAGAATTGAGCTGAAGTTCACTCACCTGAGGTTAGTAGAGTTCACAATGTGTAAGATGGCTTCCTCGCTGATAAGAAAGCAGTGGGATCCACCAACAGGCCTACCCTTGCTCACAGTTCTTATTGTGGCGCACAAAGAGAAAGAGCGAAACTGTGGAACCGTCTTGACTAACCAAATGCCGGTTATCACGGCATGAAACTACGAAAGGTTCTTGTTGAAATAAGCTCGTTTTTATGCTTCCTGCAGAATGAAATAGTTTGCCACTATGGACAAATTCTCCAGGAATAAGCTCGTTTTTATGCTTCCTGCAGAATGAAATAGTTTGCCACTATGAACAAATTCTCCAGGAATGGCTTCACGTTGGGGTCCGTATTTATAGATAAGAGACACTGCTGATAAAAGTGAGATGGATTCGGGTTCCAACCTGTCTACGACAGCTGTAGTGAGATAGGTTGTTTATAGCAGATACTTATTCCAAGATCTCGTGTCAGTTGTCTCGGATAGAAAAGTTTTTGTTCTCTCTTGGCTTCCTTTTTAAGAAGAATGTCCATTCGGCGACTCTTCTGCGTCGTCTGCTTTTCGACTGGTAGGTTTACCCTTTACAAAAGGCGGTCAGTTTTTCCACGCAGCAAACTAATGCGTTTCTCTTGTCTCTCCTTGATGGAAACACTTCAGTGGCAGACGTACGAGTGCACGGAGGCTTTCAGATGTTCCTTTCAACTACAGCGCACTGTCTTCATTCAGCTCGCAATATTCTTGGTGACGGAATGTCCGGGAGCAGCGACGGCATCAAAGGTCGATCGAACTTCCCCGCCGGGAACCGTCGGGCGAGAGGCGGCCAGCGACACTGGAGGCACGTTCTACTCTGCGACACAACGAGCGCGCGCGCCGCCGCCCAGCGCAGGGGTCGCTGCAATCGACGCGGCCCGCCGTGCGATTCTTTCACAAAGCTCGGCTAGTAAGACAATATTTTCACAGCACGAAATGCGTGAACTTCCATTGTGATGACCACTCTCGAGCAGAAATGATTTTTCGAGGGTGTTGCGGATGCTCGTAAGAAGTCTTTACATATCTACAGGTTCATAGAGCGATTCGCGCAGCAACAGGTGAGCCAGCCAACAAGTTTAGTTTGAAGAAACATTGCTAGGTGCGATCGCGCTTCGACTGGGAAGTCTACAGCCGAACCGCGCCGTCGCGAAAACTACGTTGCCTGGTGCACACGGTATCAACTTCGTTCTAGCATAAAAATAAGCATGCTCTCAGTGCAACGTGTAACATTTTTCTCTTATTTACAAAACTTAGACGAAAGGACTATAATATATATACTTGCGTTTTAACGTGCCTAGTACGAGTACTTCACCATGTCTTAGTGAGATGGAGGTTGATTCAGTAAAGAAACGTTACAGCGCAAATAAATGATCTAGCATTTTTATTTATAGTGTGTCGTAGAGTCAACGTTGTACGTTGTCGCTTGCGGTCGAATCAGCCTTGAAGAAAACGAGCTGTCAGAACGTTGGCACGAGCGCAGTGGTGTAGCCACAAGTAGTACACCAGAAGGCAAGTTCCCCTCCCTACTCTCCCCTCTCTTGAAATGTTTTTATACCATGAGATACAGAACACTAGATGACACTCGACCACGCTTACCTGCCCCCCCTCCCCCCCGTGGATCAAAAAAACGTTCCTATTCCCTTCCCCAGAAACACTGCTCCAGTGAGAACCCCTATCAAAGGGTGCTTCGTATTTTACAATCTATACTGCTGCACTTGTACCTTGGTTGGAATTCATACAAAGAGACATATGCTATAGTATATGAGAATATGAAAAAAGGTCTGCTTTTTCATAGAGCTCATTTGTTTTAGCAACAGTGACGTATTCGGACTCTGTTAGCTGCTCTGTAATTCTTTTTTGCAATAATAAGGTGGAGCACAATCTGCACCATGAACGGCGAACTCAAGCAAGTAGTACTCCAACTCGTGAAACACGTAATGCATAGCGCTGCGCTAGACTGAAATTCGACGCGAACTAAAGCATCCGTCACGCGCGCCACAGCAAAATTACTGAACTCGCTCAAGTTTAAACCAATGCAATTATTACAGCCTAGTCAGTTCTCATTACTTTTGTTTATGTTTCTGCGCTATTAGTCCGCGATTTCTTTTTCTCTCTTATCCAGCCATTGTATATGTAGTTTACTGCCACACTAGTTGTATTCATGCCGCAGCGTTCATTTGGCTTATTCCTAAACTTTTTTTCTGTCCATCTTTTATCTACCCGCCGTTTTGGTCTAGTGGTTACAATGCTCGACTGCTGACCCTAAGGTCACGGGGTTGAATCCCGGCCACAACGGCCGCATTATCGGTGCAGGTGAAAATTCTCGAGGCCCGTGTACTCGGATTTGGGTGCACGTTAAAGAACCCCGGGCGGTCGAAATTTCCGGAGCCCTTCACTACAGCGGCTCTCATAATCATATTGTGGTTTTGGGACGGGAAACCCCAAGAATTATTATTCTTTCTTTAGCTTTTAAGAGCGCAGCACTTCAAGAGACCGGCTTGTCGTGATCCGATTCATATCACGCGGCGTGATCCCGCTTCCAGTATAGCGCTTGATACAGACCATAGAAACAGCTAGCAACGCTCAAAACGGGGTTGACATGAACGGACAAGGTATAAAGTACTATCATTATCAGAAATAATCGGAAAGTAATGCAATCATTAACTAAAATTGGTAAGAACGTTTAAGAAATCTGCGATGGCCCCCAGGGCCGGCAACAGAAGACGAAGCCGCCTGACCGAACATAAAGCCCATCGATCTTCTTAATTTTAAAGAATCTAGTCGTACAAGTGAATGCCGCTGCCTTTGCGCTTCGTTGGCTCGGCGTTTCGCGGCAGGAAAACGGACCGATAGAACTCATCGCAGATGATGCGCATCTCGACTGCACCAAGTCCATAAAGCGCGTCAAAATCGCACGTATCACAACAGAGTTCGCCAATCTCTCGAACAAGATTCTAACTGTGCCTGGCAAACTCCACAAGCTCACCTCAAACATTGACATGGCGTGATCGACCATTTGGTGAAGGAAGCAGTGGGCACTTCACGCACGGTAATCGCCGTGTGCTCGTGCTGCCTCTGCTACGCACTTCCTCGGGTTTTGCATAAGAGGAGCCGCCACGAACTTTTGTGGAATATGCTACCATAGTTCCTTGGGAAAAGTGATAAAGTGTTTGCACGTGGCATTGCCTCAAGGTAACACTGAATGAGTTAGAGAACGATAGGAGAGAGAACAATTTATTAAAAGTAAACGAACCCCCTTCCGGATCCGCTAATAAAAAAAAGTAAGGCCTAGCCATCAGGCATGCTTAGAAGTTTCAAATGTTCGAGTAGGGCCTTCATCAACGAAAGGAATGTTCGTAGGAAACTGAACTGCTAATACTGAAGCCACAGGGTGCACTCATTGCAAGGGCTTTTTTTCTCCCCCTTGCACTTCCCCGGTGCAGGGTATCAAACAGAAAAATCTTTCTTGGTCAACCTCCCTGTCTTTGACGTAACATGTCTCTCTCTGTCATCGTGCGAAACTAATCCTAGAAGTAATCGAGCCGTTCATTAGTGAAGTGACTTCTTTTTTTCCAAGATCCGCCAGCTTTCTTTACCATGCCGCTCTCTAGCCAAATATACTCGGGGATAACTTTCTGTGGCCATGAAGGGAAGGCTATGGAGCCAAAGTGGGCATGTGCCACCACTGTAAAATATAGCGCTATGCATAGAGTTTCCTAAAATTAGCTAGAGGAGACTCTGGCGTTGCAATCGTTCAGCGACCAAGGGAATGATGGGTAGTACACACATTTGCCTGGTCTTCGTACTTGTGGGTGGCGAATCGTACTTGCGGCTTCGTTTATTGCTGTGTTTCGGTTTTGTTTTGAAAGAAAGATTAAACCCTTTCGAGCTTTGTGACCCGATTTGGAAAGCTAAGTTTAAAAGAATAAGATTGCGACGCGAAACCACTGAACATTCACTAACATTTTTTTTTCACAAGAAAACAGCTCCAAGCCATGCGAACACACACGGAGCCAAAAGCAGGCCAGAAGTACGAATATCAGACGAATGTGTGAACTACCCAACATTCCCATGCTCGCTGAAGTGTCGTGCGTTGCAGCTCCCATAGACACTAGCGCCAGAGTTTCCTCTAGTGTATATGAGGACACTCTATGGTGCCATGAATGCGTCTGTGATTTCCGCGTGAAAGGGATAAAACACATTATTTTCTACTAGATGCTGTTTATAAAGAGACGCTGCACGTGCTGGGGAGATACGATTATTTGTTGTTGCTTCCTGAAGAGTCATTTCGAGTTTTTGCGCGTCTGAAAACGTCGCACGTTTTACGTGCACTTCACAGTCAAAATGGCGTCTTCGTCTGTAGGTGAGCGCGCGTCGCCCTCCAGCTATTCCGACGAGTCGCCGAAGGAGCTTCTCTCGAATCGCGCTCACAAATGGCTCTCCAAGCAGGCTTATCAAATTGTGTGCAGTGGGATTACATGAACGCGGCCGTCATTCGAAACGGGAGCCGAACCGGACTACTTCGCGGAGGAGTACAGGAACAGTAGCTCCGCCCAGGTAGCCTTGCCTTTATTGCCACAGAAAGTTGTCCTCGAGTATAGCTTATGTACGATATAAAAGTGGCGTTCATATTAATGGGTAAGAAACGTCGCAACAACATGACCGTTAGCATAGGTGCGTATGCCGCTATGAGTGTGGCAGTTGGGCTAGTTGGTATGGCGTGACGATATTGCGAGAACAGAATGAACTCTTTGTCGTCGTGCTGTTCTCGCGCTATAACTGTCGTCATGCCGCTATGAGAGAATGTAGCGAGACATCAAAGATAGCATTGGAGTCTTCACCATAAATCGGAGCATGCAGAGGCGCACGAATGTGCAGGAGAGAGCAGGGACTGTTATAAACAGTGTCGTCCAAAAGAGGCAGCAGTGTGCGCGAAGACAGATGGCGTTCACGTCGCAAAATTCAACGATTGAAGAGCAGCGAGGCACTAATAAATTTCTGATAGCTGAAGGTATTAAACCGGCCTTGATTCATCACCTCCGCTTTCCAAATGCTTTGTGCTTTATCCCTTCCCCAGTGCAGGGTAGCAAACCGGATGTGCGTCTGGTTAACCTCCCTGCCTTTCATTGCATCTTTATCTCTCTCTCTCCCTCTTGTGCCGTGGAAAAAAAACATATGAAAGGGAAGCGCTTCAACTCGGACGACGAACTCAATGCCGCTGTGCAAGACTAGGTCACGGCCACGGGCATGTTGGGAACAAGGAATTCTTCAGCCCGTTCATAAATGGGGTCATTGTGATCAAGCGCATTGTGTCCACATTAAATGAAATCTTCCTTTTTGCACACAGTGTGGTATTTGCATTTCCATATAACACCTCTTCTATAAACACAACTCATGCATACGCACACACACACATACGCACACATACAAATATTTACCTGGCGTCCGGAGAGCAGATAGGCCACTAAAAAGAGAACTTTTTGTTCAACCGCCAACACGCTTCAAGTAGATGACACACACACGCGCGTACTTACGTGCTTACATACATACATACATACATACATACATACATACATACATACATACATACATACATACATACATACATACATACATACATACATACATACATACATACATACATACATACATACATACATACATACATACATACATACATACATACATACATACATACATACATACATACATACATACATACATACATGCATGCATGCATGCATGCATACATACATACATACATACATACATACATACATACATACATACATACATACATACATACATACATACATACATACATACATACATACATACAAACAAACAAACATACATACATACATATATACATACATACATACATAACTGAACAAAAAATTACCTCATCTGACAATCGCCATATGGCGACCCCTCACCCCTGAACGCAAAGCAGACGCGAAGGCTAGCCAACAAAGAATGGCAATAAAGAGCCAATGAAGGGGGTGCTGAACGTTTGGATCGGGCGCATTTGGCTTGCTGTCTAGCTGCGCAGGAAACGCATCACAATCACAGCGATAGCTGCAAGAGCGGCCTTTGTAAAAACCATCACAGACTCCCTGGAGGCAACTAATGCAAATGCGTATGCAAGTTACCTCTACGTCAAAATTAAATAAACGTATATTTTTATGAAGTAACGAAGCACTCACTATGTCATGATTAGAGATTGTGCGAAGAAGCGTAGTTCCAATCGCAAAACCCAGCAAATTACTCCTGCATGCGGAAATGATCATCGTGTATTTTAATGACTTGGTACGAAACGCAATCATCGGCATAAAAACGAATGGAAGAGGAGGTGCAACCAGAGAAATCATTTATGCAAATTAAGAAAAGTAGAGCGACCATGAGCGGGCCCGTACATGGGCGTCTGCTTTTCTTAATTTGCATAAATCATTTGTCTGGTTTGTTTTTGGGGCACTCTAGATGTTAGTTACATTAATGGCAGTAAAGTTGGTCGACCTGTAAGAAAAAATAATTATGATAGTTGCTGGTCTACATCGCGAACCGGACCGACGGACGGCGTAAGAGCGTTGCTTTAAAACATGTCAGTGCATCTGTGAAGGCGCATTTAACATCCGTTTTATATCAATCCGTATGACAGAGAAATTAACCACATTTTTATGGAGAGGACAGCCAACACTGCCATAACAATTGACATGGCCGCCTCATCGTGCTGCCATACGGTCTTTTGCAAAAGCAGTCTAAAGTCCTGGAGTGGAAGAATGCTTGAATTCCGAGCAGACTTGGCTGTAATCCTCATTTTAACGTGACAGCGTTAAACAGCTCATTTTGCAAAGTTTTGGGTGTGCGTGTCGGCGCCTGCCCCGACACCAACGTGAGTGAGGATCATTACACTACAGTTGAAAACTGCTAATAATGTCCCCTATGTTCTCCTTGGCTTAACTGTACGTGGTTTTCATTAGCAGTATATAAAAAAACAAATCCTTCGGATAATATCCCTACATACCTTCGCACTCCTAGTCGCACGTCGTTGGACACACTTCTTATTGGAGCACTCACACGAAATTTCGAAGGCGAGAGAATGAGTGTCGTAGATTTATGTGGAGACATGCACAGCATCTACGAAATCATCAAAGGTAAGTATAGCCTATAGAACGTATTAAATATCAATACTAAAGAGCACGCCTAGCGATTGAGCGAGACGCGGTACCCCTCGCGACGCAAACGTCGACGCAGGGGCAATGTAAACAAACCTACGTCACGAGTTTGTGTTTGCTGGTTGCTGGCACGCGACTTGCGCTGCGCCAGCTTTAATTTCTTCCTCCGTTCCTTCCGCTTCGCGTGTGCTGTCAGTACGGCGCCCACGTCACAGTTTTGTGTGGTCCCGCGGTCAGCTGCGTTTACCTTGCCCCCGCAACTACTCCTGACTAGCTCGGTGTTCTTTCAAACCGAGACTGAGACTGGGTGCTCGAAAAGAGCGAGCCCTCACGTAAACCAGGTTTCCAGCCGTGATAAGTGGGCCATAAGCTACCTAACTGCCATAAAAAATCAAGATGCAAAACTTTTGTGTCCCTAGTCGTTTAAGCTTGTTCAATATTCGAGCGACTGAGCAGTGGCGATGAGTGGCACCAGGACACGCGTACGCAGATTCATTTATTTCGCATGCACCGCTGCCGCGCAGCACGCCTCTGCGATGCACCACTATGGTTGCGGAAAGCGCCCGCTGGTTCCCTTTTTTAAAGACGATACTCTTTCTTTGGGACCTTCGACGCAAAAATCTTGGTCTGTCTGTCTGTCTATACGTTTGTCTGTTTGTTTACTCTTAACGGCACCGGGTATTTGAAACGGCCGACACCATCCGCAGCGCCCACATATGTTGCTCAAGGTTTAGCTTTCATACTTGTGCAATTGTCAATTAAAAAACAATTAGTGCGCATGTCTGGGGCACCATAACAATACGTATATATTCTGCATGTGCGCCTTTTACCAGAAAATGCATACATAAGTAATTTTAAGGACCGTAGCGCTTATCACGCTGCGCTGACCATGCGACGCTTGCACGAAAAGACGAGTGTTTCCAACGCTTTGCTAAGATGAGACGGTGGTGGCACCTACCGTCGTCTTGCGTTCTACACCTTATCACGTCTGAGACGGGCGTGCATACCCGTCTCAGCGCCACGTGCTTCGTTTTCCGAAAAAACTGCCAGATGGCACTCATGTCTCACGTGTGACGTGCTTGATGCGCTCGTTCGCCTCCGCTGCACGCTCGAAGCACTCTAACGCAGCGCCTCCAAAATACCATTAACCGAGTTTCTTGCGCAGAACCTCAAATAAATGTTTTGTTCGCTCTCTTCACATACAAGACTATTGTCTTTGGACGACATCTGCAGATTAACAAGCAGATACGGGGCCTATTTTTTTTTCGAGTTCGCTTGTTTTGGTGCGCTTGAGCTGAGAATTTCACCAGCTTTCTGCGATGGTTTATTTTAGGGGCGAAGCTCTTTAAAGCAGCACCCGTTCATCCCTCATCGTAATACGTAACATGTCTTACGCTTTGACCTGCGAGATGGTGCCGGTGAGAGATTTCTCATGTGCGTTGTAGAACAATAAAAAATTCACAGCGTATGCGTTAACAAAAAGCCGGAATTTCCTGTCTCTCATTCCCCATTTGCAGCCATTGCCATGTACATTGAGCACTATCTGACAAGAAAGGGTTGCTGCGTTATACTCGGTGGCCGTAACTTTCTTGGTTTTAGAAAGGTTTAGCAAGCGTTGGGCCGCAGTGCCATGAATACAGTGAACTAGTATATACCATGAACTCGAGGTGGTTAAAGGTGGGATGTGGACCCGAAGCGCAAGCCGTAAGAAAGTGTGTGTGTGCCACCTCTCGTTTAGTCCTTGGAATGTCCACTGAATGGCGGTGCTTCTATATGGGGAATATATGATAAAAAGATGCGAGATGGTGGGACTTGGAGTGTTGACTAGATGGACAAATGGACACACAGATAGATGCATGACCGGACCCACGGATGGCTGCACGGACGGATGGACGCATGGACGAACGCAGAGGCGGATGCATGGACGAACGCAGGGACGGACGCACGGATGGCCGTGCGGGCGCACGAACCGACGCACGCACGGACGGGCAGATGGATGCTCGGACGGTCACACAGACGGACGCATGGACGGACGGAAGCGAGAACGAATGGACGGACGGATGCTTCGCCCCACTCTCCATCATTCACCCCGTGGATATACCGCAATTTTTACGCACCTAAACCTTGAATTATGCAAATGAACAAGTGTATCAGAGTGCACGTAGACAACTCCAGCATAGCGACGTTTATTTGTGTTGCACCCACGCAAGCCTTGTTGCACGCTCGTACACGTGGCCACGGTAGAAAGAGTTGGCTTTCGTGGTCCACAGAGTTTTCGGTCGCTGGAATGCCGCAAGGCGTCGGTGCGCTGCGGAGCCAGCAACCGTATGCAAGCGGCCTGGACGACGATATTGGGGTTTGAAAAGGAACTCGTTTCTCTTTTTGCCTTTGGGCATTCCAGTAAAAAAGGGTCCGGCATTAGTTGTCATAGGGGTACGTGTCCATTGATAACAAGAAAACAACTAACGCGCTGGGTTGAAGTGGTAAACAAGAAAAAAACTGCAATATGTGAATCGAACTACGAGTGTAGAGCGTCGTATAGGATCCCTATGTGTGGACCTATGTTGGTGCCACGTAAGATTACGTATCTAGCTAGAGAGCACTACTTCAAGTGTAATGAGTCTTCACTATTGCACAGTTGTTATCATTAAAGCCTGTTTCACATGCGAGCGATTTTGACCCGAGAGCGGAGCGGCAGCCGTCGCACGAGCCCAAAACCAGTTTTCAGAGCATCCGTTAGTCGGTGCGATGCATAGATAACTCCCGCGTGCTTCCCCTTCCGCTCGCTACAGCAACCACATTCGGCTATGACGAAGTGAGCGAAGAAACAAAACTATGACACAGAACAGACCTTCTTCATAAGTGCGTTTATCCCCGTTCGGGAGTGGAAAGCTTGTTGAGGGTGACGATTCCAGACAGCTGACTTGAATCATCACTCGAAGACGGCTCGGTGATTTGCAGCAATTCGGGATGTCTAGCCATGGATGTCGAGCTGAGGGCTGCTGTGACTGTAGGTCTCACCACACGTGCGCGTTGCAGCTCTTGCCTTTTTGACGCGGTTCCGCGCCCTCCCCCTATCGAGAGAGAGGACGCGCTGCTATGCGAAGCTAAGCATGTAGATGTTCTGTGGCTACGCTCTCTTCTTAGGGAGTAAAAACAGCGCTAGAATATAGACAAGGACACAGGAAGAACGACACTGCGCTGAACTCGCAACTAAACTTTATTGAAAGATACACGCACATACATCAAGCATTTGACCCGGTCACGTGGACAACGAAAGTCATCTGCGCATCATAGCAAGCAAGGTATGAGACCCTATCCATATTAATAATCAACACGTGTGCAACAACCACAAAAAACCACAAAAAACGTGCCTTCCTACTTACCAAAAATTTACGGAACGGTCCCCAACAAACAAACAATCACTTTCACTCTGTCCTTGTCTATATTTTTACGCTGTTTTTACTTCCCAAGTATGAACCACCAACTAGCCCAACTTTCGCTATTAAGCTCTCTTCTCTTTACACAGAGCACGCGGCGCCGCGTCATAGAGGGGCTCGCACTGACGAGCTGCAACGCGTACATGTGGTCAGGCCTATAATTCGACATTCGCCTTGCAGACAACTACTTTTGGGCGTAATCGCTGCAACCCAATAAGTTTGCTAGGCCGCGCGGGTGCCAAGGGACGTAGCCGCTACGCACGAAGGGTACTGAAACCTACCTGGCTCTTCCGCAGTGTGCTACTGGCCGTCCTGCCACCTGTCGTAATAATCCTGAAGGAGCGGCCCTCTCGCCGGGGCATCCCGCCGTGCCTTGCGTCCCTATTGTAAAGCTCTGGGTTCTATCCACGTGCGCTTCCTAACGCGTGCGTGTGTCGGTGACCTCAGTCAACTACTGTCTACCGGTTCGGGGCGGGCGAAGGACCGCGCCTCCTCGGGTGTGCTGGAATACGAGGGCATCCGCCCTCTCCCCGACCGGCGTAGGCGCGGCTGCCGGAGCTTGCACAACTACGGCACAACTACACAATACTACACACACCGACAAGGGAAGCTTGGCAGCGATGGAGAAGGCGTTGCCAACAGGGCCCAATTATGCGCTATCACGTTCTATTCTTGAAAGCGAAGCCTTCTGCAAGTTTTTCATTTATTATCTGTTGGCTTCACGGCCACGTGTAACTTAATGTTTCGACACTTTCCGCCCGCCGCTGCGCAGAGTGCGCACAGATCGCGTATACATTCGCTGACCACACATCACTGGGCAGGTGCCACGGTGTTTGGTCTGCTGTGACATTCCTAGAAAAGACACAACAGGACCCGAGCGGAAGAGTCGAAGAGGAAGTAAGCGCAAAACACCAAGCAAGGGCATATTGTCGAGAACAAACAATGATGCAAGAAAACGTACACGGGATGTTATTATGTAATGTGACCAGACGTCCTGATTTAGGCGGGACATGTCTTGGTTTCGGAGTCCCCCTGTCCCGCCAACCTGCTTGGGGGACAGTGTCTTGTACCACTTTCCATAAAAATCCGGTCGCCTCTCAGCCCCCTTCAGAGTTTTTGCCTCAGCGCTCCTGATTTCACTCAACTTTAATCTCTCCCATCTAAAGAGGCGCTATTCTTTACTCCGCTCTCTCTCTTTCTAACATCATTCCTTTCCATCGCGCCTGTTGTACTCGGTAAGGGTGCTTGCCCAATTCCTTTGGCACATACTTCATATTTTTATTTATTTAATACTGTAAGCCTTTCTCAGGCTCGTACAGGGTGGGCGGGCAAATATACACAGTCGCGTACAAACCAGGCAATATCGCACATAGCGGAAGAGAACATAATCACAAGAGCTGGTGAACAGAAAACTTGAACGATGAAAGCAATGCACAAAATCATGGGCAGGTCACAAAACATCATCGAGGTATCAGCAGGTGGTACAGTGATCAGGGTGTTCATTTGAAAGGCTCCGTCGTTAAAGGTGGAATTGCCTGTTTCAGCTACATGACATGTTCTTTCTTCTGTCATTCCCAAACACCCACCCTTCTCGTCCCGCTTCGGAGTCTTCAGAATATGGTCATAAAGCAAGTTTAAAGAGAGAGAGAGAGGTAGACAAAATTATAACATGACGTTTCTAAGGGCCGAACCTGAGACCTTCAAGCGTCGCATACGATGCTCTATAGATCACCTGGGTTACACTGGAGGCCATCCCCCCGACCACTTTATGTAGTATATGATTACGTAAACCTGGGAATGTTAGTCAGATCCGATTGTAGCTTTGGCGGCGAGTGCGGAACACTCTTTTTTCTGCCTTTTGGCGTCACGTAGTGCGTGGCCATATTACGAGCTGACAGCTGACCAATAATCCCTCGCATATTATTTGGAGGTATCAATCCTCTCCGAACGATATCGTCTCCATATATGGAAGACAGTAGTGATAATTTAAGACTTATTTTTTGTTAGACACAATAATATTGGGAACTAACAGACAAGAGAGAGAGAAAGAATTTATTTACAGAAAGGTAGAGTGGTCGGCCTGAGCTATAGTTTGCTCTGGCCTGCTACTCTACACTGGGGAAGGGTGACTGGGGAGTGAAATAGTGATGAATGACGATGGTAAGGTA
Organism: Rhipicephalus annulatus; assembly: GCA_013436015.1. Classification (NCBI taxonomy): domain Eukaryota; kingdom Metazoa; phylum Arthropoda; class Arachnida; order Ixodida; family Ixodidae; genus Rhipicephalus; species Rhipicephalus annulatus. The sequence goes on along the minus strand of WOVY01014871.1, from coordinate 216,858 downwards.
GAGAGATGATATGTCCTTATTAGGCTGGGTAACTCTACAGACGTGCATCCAGTCCAGTGGCTTCTAAGAAAGCGATGACGCCTTGTATAACCACATGTGTGCTGCTGGCGTCAGGCCAAGGACCTAACACAACCTCATCGGTTAATGGTAGACTAATATATCGGCCAATCGAAGATATCAGTTGCTGACGTTCGCTTGCATATGCTGGACAGTCGCAAAATATATGTTCGAGCGTTTCTGGCAACCGACAGTGACCACAATTGGGACCTGTGTCATTACAGCCAATCGAGTGGGTGTAACGTCTCGTGTAAGCCACACCGAGGCGAATGCGGTGCATAATGCATGAGATGCTTCGCTTTAAATTGTGAGGCATACGGAACTTCATTCCCGGGTCCCATTTGTGCAGCCGCTTGTGCTGGTGTTCTGGTTTCTACCAGTGCTCTAAGATGGAGTTGCGCATTACGCGTCGAAGTAGGATGTTAGTGTCTTGTCGAGAAAATGCGATGCACACTTCCGGGGCACTATTTAAAGCTCTCTTAGCTTCAGCGTCCGCCGCCTCATTGCCCATTATGCCACAATGAGCAGGTATCCATTGAAATGTTACATCATGTCCATTTTTTGTAGCAATGCCAAGAAGCTCTGCTATTTCAATCGATAAAGTATGATATTGCCGCGACATAGTGCCTGCATTCAAACAACGCGTCCATCACCGCGCGCACAGGGACATACATGCGCGCCGTCTAGTGTTGCGCAGAGACGATGATGATAGCACGAGAACCCAGCTGGCCCCTGCTGATGTGCGCCACGCGCTTGGGACTCTTCTTAAAGAAGTAGAAGAAGGAGACATTTTTGGTGTTCTGCTGTAACGTGCTACGACCATAGTCCCTTTGAGTTGTCGACACAGGTTCGCCCTTTAATAAATACGTTTTATTACACCCCGAGTCCTTCAACATCGTTACAATATGGACCTTGTCTCATGAAGCCATCGATGGTTTGAAGAGCAGCTTTGGCATCGCACAGTATCGTCCATTTACGAGCGGGTTCTGTCGACATGAAACGTATTGCCTCCCGAATAGCAACAAGTTCCGCGGCTGATGATGTGGTCTTGTGATCTATCTTGAAACGTCGAGCTATCTTCATCTGCGGGATGACAAAGGCTGCGGCGGAGGTACGTGACGTGGTAGATCCATCAGTATATACGCGTGCCACACCGCCGTACATACTATAAATGTGCAGCAGTGTAAGTTGCTTTAGGCCGATCGATGATACAAGGGACTTCTTCATAATCCCAGGAATCTGAAGTATGACAAGTGGTCTAGGCAGGAGCCACGGAGGTGTCTCAGGAAGACGTGGGGGAGAGAATCTTGGCGGTATGATGTTCTCGAGCCGCGATATAGCTCTTGAATAACTGCAGTCTCGGTGGCTGGCAGGGATTGCTGATAGGGGATGTTGCCTGTGTCGAGTCAAGAGGCGAAAGTGGACTCGAAGAGGCTCGCAGAGCACATATACAGACAATGATGCCAAGAAAAGTATAAGGGATGATATTACAAGTAATTGTAATGGAAATGTACCAAAATAGGTGAAGAAGTGATAACTTGCTGCTGGCAGGGCATCATTGAAATTATTGCAAGCCGGTTCTGATTAATATTGTGTCTAGCAAAAAAAAAACGATCACTGGAATTTCTACTTCTTTGCTTCATTCATATCACAGAATATGGAGGCATAGCATAGAATATGGAGCATAGAACAGCATGTGCTGTGGGGTAGCTAATAAAGTGGCGGAACATATTCTGATCGAATGTGAAGACATCCACCCGAATGTGTGCTTGGACACTAGCCTGCATGAAGCCGCGCGTTTTATCGGCAGCAGAGAAAGATGGACGCGTCCACGTTATTAATAATGCAAGACCGTTAGAGGATTCTTGCCCGAAAAGTAGGGTAGAAGAGAAAATAAACAGCGGAGAATATAAAATGGCAGCATGAACTTGCGCAGCTTGTCAGGTTCTTGATGTTTCCGCTGCTGACGATGATTAAATATGAATGAGCGCTTTGTAATGGGGTGTGTCTTTAAACCCCTCAATCGTTGTGCAATTCGCAAGTCCTGACGCCTGGCGCGATGCTAGGCATCTGCTTCGCAAGATACTTGCGTTAAGGAGACTTCTCCTTGCATTACGTGACATTCGTGTAGCGTTTTCTTTCTCTTTTTTTTTTTGAAGCAGTTCCAAGCGATGGCGTAGTTCAGTGGTAAAGCGATTGTTTATCTGATAGAAGGCCTGGACTTCAAACGCACGCCAGGCGAAGATTCTTCATTATTCATTCAGTGAATCTGTGAAATTTTCGCTCATGGCCAAAGCTTATTTTTCTCTCACATCTAGCGAAGTCGACGACATCCACGCCACCATAAATTTTTTATCTCCGAAACATTCTACAAACTCACTGTTTTCAACGGTTACAAATCCGCACAATTTTTTTCGAACACATTAGAGATAGTCGCTGAAATAACTGAGACATTTGGCGTGGAACGACCATTTCTGATTTCTCACTGACTACAAAACTATACGAGTAGCCTATTCGTATAGAGTCTAATTGCTCTGAAAGCAATTAAGAATGAATCAAGTTGTATGACAGCCAATTGCCAATCTGCTAACATTCAGAAAGAACACTCCCAACCACGGTTATCTAAACCGAAAGTCAGAAAAATAATTAACAGTTGGCATACCAATCCCCAAAACCACAATGGAACGAAAACGATAACCCGCTGAAGTGATCTCATATAGCTTGCCCACCTGCTGTTTTTCCCATGTAAAACGTCCTTTTCCACGGTTCGTAGCCGGTTCTTCGGGATATTTATGTCTAGTTGTAAGTACGACACCCCCGTCCCCAATGACATCTCGTCGCCGCTTGTACAGGCCATTCAGACACAAAAGACAACGCGTCGGGGCCAGCGTTGGAAAACGATCACTCCTTTCCGTACTTCCTGGCCCAAAGGATATAATCCCTTCATGATCAAAACATCCGTCTTCTCTACAGCGGTATTGGAACAATACTCACTCAAGAGGTTAATCCTCGTTCGACTGCAATGATACTTACCTATAGTGTGCGGGGCCGGACGACAAACTCTGTTGGAGGCCCCTTTCACTTGCGAATACCACTTACTCTCGCGGTCCCAGTGTTCAGGCTTTGGAATGCGGAGCCTGTTAATCAGCCATGTTTCTACAGCCGCATGAGCGTACATATATTTTCAATTCGTCTCAGTGATTGGTCGTGGGAGAAATACCAAGGAAAACGACGTTTCAAAAATAACCAAAATGAACCACACTCGTTGAAGTGAGGTAACAGCGTATACCGCCTTTCAGACGACTTACAAATCTAACTCTTTTTTTTTCAGGTGAGTGGCTGCATTTGCTGAAAATAATTCGCAACTCTCCACCATAGATTTCGCGATCATCGCGAAATTTATGTGCTTAACAGCAGCTACACGATAGTATCGTGTAGCTGCTGGTAAGCACATCGGACGTTCTTGCCAAGTAGAGCATTGTTCTCTCTAATAAATCAGCTGTCAAAATGCGTAAGATATTAGAATCAGCTGTCAAATGCGGAGGATATAACGTGTTTCTCACTGATACTGCCGTGATGCACGCCCAGCGACAAAGCATAGGGCACAATTCAGGCAGTTATGTTCCCAATCTTGCGCAGTCCGTACCAGGACGGTGTAAGAAATATACACCGTGGTATAGAGCATAGCTCGAGAGAAAATGTTGACCCGACTCTGACTCGTTGAAAAAATATTATTTGAGCTTGCGGCGCACCCCGACTCAGACTCACCAAAATTTATCTCAAGCATACTCACTATAGAACTCACTCTCTACGAAGCATTGCTCACACGAAATCGCTTAGACTCACTGCTTTATTTGAATGTGAGGGAGTCGACTCATTAGTGAGCTCTAACTATATGGTAGAGAAACGTCCCTCTTGACTACGTGTATTTAGTCCTATTGTGGTGCAAGCGAAATTCAGCGTTGACCGTAAGCCTCCTGTGCAAATTAAAGAAATGAAATTAAGTGAAGTTGCAAGACGCCTTAGAACAACAGTTCAAAGTGCGCCTGCACCTCTCCAAGAAATATTCGCTCCCTTCTTAGCCCCGGCGTGACACCGCATGCTTTTCAACTGAGTCTGTAGTAAGCTATATTGTGAGTAGACAAATCATGCACTGTAGAGCGATGTCTCTCATATTAATATGTGGGAAAAAAGCGGCAGCGAATTGATGCGAAATTATGGAACCCAAGAGATACCAAAGCCGCATTCTTTCGTAAGTTTTAGGGTGAACGATGAGGATGGAGTTGGAAAAATTGAAACGGCATGGTGCCGATCGCAGGTGCAGCAGTTCAGTCAATATCCACATTTAAATATACGCTAATAAATCTCATAACATAAAACGATCTCCCATGACTCGGTGACTCGGGTGTTTGGATGGATGGAAGGATGGATGGGTGGGTAGTTGTGCCCTCTTCATTCGTGGTGCCTCATGCCGCCTATAGCCATGGCTCAAAATAAAGATTTCCTTCCATATAGGAAAGATTAAATTTTTATCCTGTCTGATTTTTGCCAAGTCAGATAACCTCCTTTTATTATATATCCAAAGCACGGCGTAAAAATATGAAAAGTACTTGACCCCCCCCCCCCCCACGAAATCCCCGCGCGTCCACGTTATGTTCGGACATTCATCAGTGGTTTGCAGCTTAGTCGGTGCCTTCTTAGATGGCGCTACGACGAGCGAATTCAGCATTCGTCTGGGCAGCAACACGTCGCGTGCTGCCCATCCTGCGTCTTTCTTGTTAAAGCGAAGCCGCGCCTGTTTCTTCGAGCGCGCGTTTTATGCTATGGTATCGACGAAAGTGGCGTTGAACTGCTCAGAGGTGTCTAAAATGGGTTGGACGTGTTTTGTACCAAACTGCCGTTATGGTCATCGTACTTGTACGGAGCGTGTGCCCTTCTTCAAAGTTCCGTCCAAAAGGGATCCTCTGGAGCTGTGGCCTTCTGAAATTCCCAAGGAAGACGGAACCCTAACGCACATCGACCAGATATGCGCTAAGGATTTTTTTCAAAGTACATGATTTCAACAGCATATCACGCCAAGTTGGCGGTAAGAGTGCTACTCGACACGTCAAAGAGGCCTGCTTTATCTGTATACGCCAGTCAATCAATCAATCAATCAATCAATCAATTTCATTTATGTCCATTTCACAAGCAGACAGAGGAGTGGCAAATAAAAGCTCTCTTCCGACAGCTTGCCGAGCTCACCGCCCCCATTCACTAGGACTCATGGCAGCACAGCAACAGTTTCATTTACATATAACTAAGCAAAAATAAATCAAAACGAACAGTGACGTCATTGTAAAAACGGCACATCACTTGGGAACAAAGGCTTGAACCGGAGAAGATCAACAAGCACAAGAAAATAACATTAGAAAAGCAATCAAAATAAAATGAATTCCCACCTTATTTTCGAACTTTTTAAACTACTTCACATGGTCCATGTAGACCTAGAAAGTCATCCAGAAAAGAGAACCTCCTGTGCAAGCATCCTAACGATGTCGGCAAGAAGTCGGCAACGTCGACGTTAATAATATGATTTTATATTAACGTTGTTGGCATTGATGTTATAGCATCAATGTTGATTATTTATATATACATATATCCAATAGAAGAATGATAATTGAAGTAGTCTGCGCTTAGATCGTCAAGAAGACAAAGAGGTGGAACTGTAATATGGAGCCATGTAAAAGAGAAGTTAGAATAAAATGACTGGTGACACGCGTCTATCTGAGATATCTGTTTAATGCATTAGTTCCTAGCATGAACGCTACGACTGCAGGGGCTGGCGGATTACGCTTTCAAACCACGATTCGATTACGAAGGACGCTGTGGTGGAATGTTCCTGCCCAACTTTGACCACCCGGGGTTGTTTACCAAGCGCACGAATGTTCTTTGCCTTTCGCGTCCACCGAAATTCGGCCGCCGTGGCCGAGGAATGTTTTGACGAAGGTAGAGCACGCAGGCTAACGTTTTATAAAATTATAAAGTTTATAAAATCAAATTTGAAAACATTTTCCTTTGCATGTTGTTTTATAATATTTTTTCTTTGCATCGATGAAGTACTTGAACAGACGAAACCACTAGCGTGCGCGAGTGGAATTTAATGGGCTTTGGGTGCTGCCTGATCGATCCGTGTTTAGAACATTTACATCCTGCACGGCGCATTTTCATGTAAGCAAGTCCTTAAACCTGGTACACTTTTCATCTTGTTCTGAAAAAGTTAAGTGAAACGGGCCCGAGTACACTATGAGCGTAGCATGTATAGTGATGTTTTCAATGACACGAATGCCATTATTGTCATGTTCAGACGTGTCATTTACCTTCTTCGTCCGTTCGCGTCACGTAATACCGAATTTGGTACATGTGAATCTAGCGAAACAGCCGCGAGCGCATCATTAACGTGGCATGTTGTCATGTTCTTACATGACAGGCATGTCATGATTTCCACGTTAGGACCTGTCACTTATGTTCGCAATGCAGTCATGTCATGGCATACCAGTTTTGCAAATGTCGTATGAACAAAACCACCGCAAGAGCAGCGAGACCATGCAATGTAAGTCATGATATTCATGGCATACAAATTACATTTTTCATGTTGTGACTAGTCATTTATGCTTGTCATACAGTCATGTTATGCTATTCCAGTTTTGGTATAGATCCAATTTTCGAAACGGTCAGGAGAGCTAAAAGCCGTAGGCTGCTAGATTGACAGAGATACGGCCAATGTCGCCGAAGTTCACCAACAAATGCTTTGCATTTAATAACTAATTTAATTTCCTCTTTGAGTGTACGTTCAAGAGATCTAGAAATTTCAACTCGCCAGCACCGTTTTGCTGGCCCCACAGACCCCGGTGCCTTCTAACCGCTCGCAGCAGAGTGCACCTGCAGGAGAAGCCAAACATACTGTGGCACATTTCCAAGATGTTTCAGCGCGCGAACAAAGGAAAAAGGACAGGGTAGACAGAAAGAGCGCTGACTTCCAACCAAGTCAGCGCTCTTTCTGTCTACCCTGTCCTTTTTCCTTTGTTCGCGCGCTCAAACATCTTGCACATCTTGCAAACATGACTACGCACCAACTAGCCCAAGCTTCCACTCATGTGGTTTGAAGTCAGCGCTCTTTCTGTCTACCCTGTCCTTTTTCCTTTGTTCGCGCGCTGAAACATCTTGCAAATATGACTACGCACCAACCAGCCCAAGCTTCCACTCTTGCGGTTTGAAGTTAGCGCTCTTTCTGTCTACCCTGTCCTTTTTCCTTTGTTCGCGCGCTGAAACATCTTGCAAATATGACTACACACCAGCTAGCCCAAGCTTCCACTCTTGTGAGATGCTGTGGCACCTCAGGCACGCCTGAATATTTCTACAACATGACCTAATGTTTATTTAGCCTTCACTGTATCCCGGGGCTTCAAAACATTCAACCCAATTGCCTTGGTCTGCAGCCCTTTTCAGAAAGGTATACCAGACGCAGAGAACAGGCGGAAAATGGTGAACACCCCCGCTCCGCACGCACCACATGCGTAGTCCGCTAGTCGTTTTGTACTTGGCTCGATAACGCGCAACACTGCGGGGCTGGCTTCGAACTTTGACACCCTTTCTTTGGCAGTTTCCTTCTGGAAAGTTCTGTATACTTTCATGCAGGGCTGATTTCGTATGCATCTCTATATCACAGAGACCCTCCTCCGTTTCTCTGGCACCTTCTTCAACCAATTACTCTTTTCCGCTTGGTCTTCTTCTGTTGTCTAGTTGCACACCTGACAATTGTCTAGTTGGTGTCTTCCATTTCCTAACGACATTCCTCGTGTACTGGTAGTTCAAGAGTTCCGTACCCCACTACTGTCATTACTGAGACTCCCCGCCACGGGCCCACCCAGTGATATTTGAGGAACGCCGCTAAGTGGGGAGAACGCCAGCACTTAAAGCATCCTTAGTCCATTCCACCATAGCTGAAAGTGCCCCGCCGCGGTGGTCTAGTGGCTAAGGTACTCGGCTGCTGACCCGCAGGTTGCGGGATCGAATCCCGGCTGCGGTGGCTGTATTTCCGATAGATGCGGGAATGCTGCAGGCCCGTGTGCTCAGATTCGGGTGCACGTTGCAGAACCCCAGGTGGTCGAAATTCTCGGAGCCCTCCACTATGGCATCTCTAATAATCGTATGGTGGTTTTGGGACGTTAAGCTAGCCCTAAAAGTCAATTAAGCATAACTGAAACTTTTATACTCATGAGGAAACTAAATCTCCATGACAAAGTTGGATTCTTTCGTGCGCCTTTTTCCTATATAGGTGTGCCGCTTCGGCACCTTTCGCTTCTTTTGAATCATTTATAGTTTGCGGACACAAAGAATAGAGGGCATGGACTAGCCATGGCCTGAGACCTGCAGCGATGTATTTGCAAATAATAAAACGTTGCTCTTTTTCTATATATCACTGCGTTCAAAGGGGGTCAGTTGAATATATGTGGCTTCGAAGCCATAATAAAGCTTTGCACTACGCCATTAGTTTGCGGCCAGAACACAGAAAAGTTACGATGCATTATTTCGAATTCTACGAGAAATGCATTGAAGAAAACTTTGGTCCGCTCCGAAATACGAGGCTACGTTGGTGTCCTTGTAGGATGCTTGAGCTTTGCCTTCAAGAGTAGAAAGCGACAGCGTAATCGGGCCTCATGCTCATCGTTTTATAAATTACCAGCCGAGCCTCAGTTCTCGGCAGATGTCCCAATTGTCTCGCAGGCAAGCGAACAACAATGATACTTTTAAACTATATACTAGCCTGCCTACTGCAAGTACAGCTTCTAACTGTCCATTACGTCGCAATTATTCTTTTTTGCGAATCAGCGAAGGGCCCACTTCAAATCGGTAAGAGGGGGGAGAAAGGAACAACAAGAGAGAAGGCAGAGAGGTTAACCAAGCACATGCCCGGTTTGCTACCCTACGCTGGGGGAATGGGAAGGGAGGCATAAAGATGAGAATTGGTAAGGTAACAGAAAAACTAACGCAGCTGCTCGCCATCTCTTTAGGCCCACAATCCACCATCGCCGTCAAAGCTCCCTGAGCCGGACAAACGCGCCTAGCAAAACGACAGGTGTGTGCTCCCGGCGAAGCGGTATAGTGCGTCACGCGCACCGCATGCACACTCACTCAGTTTTTTTCCGCCATCGAGCGCATCAAACGCTCTCCCAACCCGCTCCACACCCTACTGCCTTCATGAAAGCCAGCAGCAAGATAAGGCGCATAATCGTTTGCGTCCAATATCTAAGGAGCTTCGCTCGTCGGTTGTATTAGTACACAGAACAACTGCTATCTTTTATTTTCTTGTAGCTAATCATGATTCTATGAGTGAGAACGTTGTAATTACTTGTCATTTAAAGCTTCCACATGCTGCGATATTCACATTTTTTTTTTATGTCTGGCGCTATCCTACGCATGTGCCACGAAGAAATACATGCGTTAAGGGGACACCTCCCAATACATACCATTCATAAAGTGTTTCCTTTTTAACGGCAATTAGAAACAATGGCGTGGTTCTGTGGCAGAACACCTTCTTGCCACACCGAAGGCCTCGGTTCTATTCTCACACTGTCGGGTGGAACAACGCAGCGCCTGCGACTCATCTAAACAAAACCGAACCGCGGGGGAATTCTGGAAGACGTATATCACCTCGCTTCGGCGATGTTTTCTTGGAAACGTGTCTTCGGAAAGGCATCGTGGTGTTGGCCGAAACATCTCCATCAGCACCATGCGCAACTGTGCATGGGTTCCAACATTATCTAAAAACGTTGATGGGTGCAAACCAGTTTGGGGGACTCGGGAAGCGACGGAAGCGAGTGTGTACTCAACGAGGTCAGGGTTCTAATGTACGACTGGAAGTTCTCGCCAGGCACTGCGACTCTGCAGAGCTCAATGACCCGGTGACTATAGTGCTGCAGATCTCCGTAGCTGGAGATGTCCGAGCGTTGTGCTTGCGCTAACCGTGTGAATGGGACCCTTGCTCGTTAGCGCAGCGCATGAACTTGTGTTAGCTTGGTGAAGCACTGCTCTAACCAGGCGCGAGGGGAAGATCAGGAAGACAAACATGGGGGACGCACCGAGTGCGCATCGTGAATATTGATACGCAACAGCCGGCACAGCCTGTCTGCAAGAAAGAGAAAGACGACGTTGCTGGCTGGTTGTTGCGTATCAATATACCACCTACATTTATCCACTCGAACTCTCCTACCATTAGCGACATACGGGAGCCGGCTTTCTCAGTTTGTACTTAAGGAAGGGACACGCGAACATCACTCGCTAGAACTGAAGGTTTTTATTATTCATTGTATTTGCATATTTCTCAATTCATCGATCACAAGCCAATGAGGCCGACACCACCGCGTCCGACATCTGAAAATCAGTGCTGATTAACACTCATTAACGTTAACTAATTAACATACAATCACACACACACACACACGCGCGCGCACGCACATGCACGCACACACACCAGTTATTAAGTATAAGGCAAACTTACTTGACCTCTACGAATGAACAGGCTCTCCAGCCACGTTTAGTCATTACTTTCAGGAAGAGACCGAATGGGTCTCCAAATGTAAGAAAAACGTAAAGACTAAACCGGTGTGGAGAGTCGGTTGGTTCGTAAAATTTTACCCAGCCAGACAAATCCCTGTCAAATAGGTTTACCTTTAAACTTGAACTGTTTGTAAGGGCGACAACCATTGATGTTATCGATTTCCTGTTTAACATGCTCAAGAAAGCGTGCTAGACTTGCTTTCACTTGATTTCCTTCGTATATATATCCCAGACAGGTTTATTAGCACTAGCGCGCACTGGTGAACGTATATGTTAGACTCAATAATATTAGGTGTCATTTTACCTCCCAAAATTACGATATGGTTATGAGAGGCGCCAAAGTGGAGGACTCTGGAAATTTTGACCATCTGATGTTTTAGGGGTGGAGCTCCTTATGGCGTCACCCGTTCGTCCCATTATCGTTTGTAACCACCGGCGGCATAAAACCGAGAGAGAGGGTATTTGCCACAAGGGCTAGACCTTTGGGGGCGAAGCTTCTTAAACCATGGGTCGTGCGTCCTCGATGTATGTATACTATAATATAGCTACCTCTCGTGTAGTTCTTGGATTGTCCGCTAGATGGCGGTAGTTGTGTTTAATTATTACATGATGAAAAAATGCGAATGGTGGTACTTGGAGTGTTCGCTAGACGGACGGGCGGGCGGACGTACAGATTGACTCACGGTTGGACGGATGGACGAACGCTTCGCCCCACTCATAATATTTCAGTCTGTGGATATGCTGCAATTTTTTAAGTGACCTAACAACACCGTAAATGGGCCTCTACCATTTCGCCTCCATGGAAATGCGACCTCCGCGGCCTAGATCGAACCCACGACCTTCGTGTCATCAGCCGAGCCCCGTAGCCACTGATCTGCCTAGGAAGATATACATGTTTTACTTCTGATTAATAAACATTCTGTTTGAAGTAAGCGAATCCTCCCGTAGTCTCTCGACTTGCCCGAGCTTATGTTTGTGTGTGTGCTTGTGTGTTACAAAGTTTCCTCATGTATTGATTCTATGTGCTCGATAGCTGCTGGAAATGTCCTTACATTCGTTGTACTAAAATATAGCAAAATTAATATTGTTTTGTTTCCCAAGCATTTTGCTAAGGCACGTTGCCGGGCTAGTTGGTTGAGATTCATCATTTTCACTGCTATAGCGCACCCCGACAAGGACACACACAAAGAAGCGCTGTGTGTGTGTGCATCTCTCCTTTGAGTGTGTCCTTGTCGTGGTGTGCCATACCAGTGAAAATTATGATTCCCAAGCATGTCCCTGATCCTCTCACCATGTCTGCTTGCGCATGGAACGAACAAACCTGCTGTCATTCCCATTGGCGTGCGCACATGGAGGGGTGGTGGCGGGGGGCGTCCGCTTCTCCTAATCACATAAAGGGGGAGGGGGTTGGTGAAGTCAGCCCTCCACACTGGCCCGCCAGTGAGGGGAAGGAGGCACTGCTGCTCAGTGTGGGACAAAAATAGGGAGGGAGCACGGTGACGAAAACTACCCACCTCCCCCACCTAAAGGGGAATCCTGCGCACGCATATGGTAATTACCGTCCCCAACTTCACGCTGGCGAGGCTAGAGTGGCAGCGAATGCAATGTTCAGAAAGTCCTTTTCTTTTTTTCAGCAAGGAAATGATCACGAGGAAGCTGGACGTTCTCAATTGCAGTTATCCTCTTCTCCAACTATGCGTAGTAATGGATTGTTAAAACAGGTGGTCTAAATTTCCGGAGCCCTCCACTACGGCGTCTCTCATAATCATATAGTGGTTTTGGGACGTTAAACCCCACATATCAATCAATCAATGGATTGTTAAAAACGTATGCAGAATAAGAGACTAAACAGCGCCCATACTCGACTGGTAAAGGCAAGCGCATATACTAAGAACACCCAACAATGCATCCGACTCGCACACATTCTACAGAATGTGCGAGTTTTCGACGCTTCCAGTCAGTATGCTGGCTGGAAGCGTATACTGAAGCCAGTATACAGAAGGCAGTATACATACTGGCTGGAAGGCGTCACTCCGAAGCCTACTGGCTGGAGGCTTAGGAGTGATGCCTTCAGCTCTGGGTAATAAACACTCCTCTCTCATTATTGTTAATATGTGCGGGAGATTGCTTGTGAACGGTGAAGCTTACCTAGACGTTGTTGCTTTATGTGGAATCTCAGCCTTAAATACTTCAATTTGGCGAGGCTGCTACATCGCCAATACTGTCAAGAGCAGATAGCTTGCGTACTTTCTCTTTCAAACGTCAAGGCTTCGTACACTGGTACTATATTTTCTTGAAACACTTTCCAGGAGTGGCGAAGGTGGAGGGGGGGGGGGGCAATTTATTACGGGTTTGCTTTCACTTCATATGGCGTAAAAGTTGGTGCTTTGCTCACCAAAGAGAATTGAAAAGTATACCTACGGCATCTTTTCAGGAGCCGACCAGAAGCAAAACAGGCTACTAAAAAAATCTGCATTTTCGGCAACGGTGCCGAAAATCTACTGCAGGCCCTAACAAGGGGATGAAGCAGAACTTGCATGCAACCTTGCGCGACAATAGTCATATGCCGCCACTAAACAAATATGATTTATTCAAGGTCAATTCATACAATATCAACTCATGCCTTAACAATTAAGGTTAGCTCTTGCTGCCTGGAAAAAAAATGGAAGTAAACAGAACAGAGAGAGAGAAGTTAGGAAAGATTAGGACAAACGTCAAGATGTGGGGGCAAAGCCACAGCAAAAGGCCATCTGCAAGCAGTTTCCTTTTCCGGGGTCTACGCAAAACACGGGTCAAAAGGGTGTGTTGCCTCTACCGGGGAGCCTTCAGCACCCGGCTCAACCTTTGCACTCCTTTTTCCCAAGACAAGCCTCATTCACGCAAGGAGCCGAATGCATGCATTTATTCGGGTCCGCGGTGGTGTTATGACTAAATGACTGCTGGCGCAGACGCCCCTGTGGGGGTCTATTCATAATAGAAACCACTCATTTTAGGGGCGCTTTATTAAAGACTGGAGATAATGTATTTGTCAAGCAGCGAACACGGATACCCGGTAAAAAAAAAAACGTCCATATCACACTGGCACTGACAAACTCGTTTCCGAGAGAGATCTGTCGGAAACCCAGGATGGAACGGGTGCTGTAATTATTTCATTTTACCAAAGAAAGCGCGCATGTGTGAAATACGAAGTGAGGTTTATCTTATCGAGTTCCAAGACTACGATGCAATAGTGCATCATATGTTTGTAACCTCCTGGGCAACTTAGAAGTGTGGCAGCTTGGGCTAGCGCTCGTGTCTTTCGTGTCCTTCTTGTCTCTGTGTCGTCGTTTTGTTCTCGCGCTATAACTATCGTCTCCTGGGCAAGTTTAGACTTGGAAGCGAGGCAATCATCGTGAGTGCTCCAGCAGCAAAATACCCGATTTCCAAGGTACAACTACACTGACACCACTGATGTACATACAGCGCCCCGTGAATACCATAAGGCTGGCTCGTCGGTCGGAAAATAAGGCTGTCTGAAGACGACTGTTACCAAGAGCCTCGCGATGTTAATAAAAACGCAGCAGTGTCACATTGTTTAAAACGGTTCGATATATTTAAAAGTTAATGAAGGGTAAGTACACTTTCGTTTAAGGTGATCAAATCAAAAGTTCTTGAAGAAAACTAAATGCGAATAGAGGAAATCAATTGCCTTATGCGTAAAATACGAATGAAACGTGTAAGTGAAGCGTAAATCGGTGAGCATCAAGGTGAATCGAGGATATATAAACGCGCAATAAAGAGGGCCGAGTAAACCAATAGTGCCTCTCTCAGCATGTCTTTCACCTGTGATCTCATAAAATAAAAGGGACTGAGTGTTACTTCGTGTTCTGGTGGATGAAATTCGCTTTGAAAGCAACATCAATACGACGCGTCGGGAGGCCACTGAACTGCTGTTACATGGTGTGGTTTAACGTGGTCTCAGAAAAGGGCGCCCGTGAAGCCCGAAAATAGTGAGGCACTCCTTGTGTGGATGCCCCGGTACATCGAGTATTTCGCTTCTTTAAGTGCAGACACTCTTTTCTTGGTTTGGGACAGCCATTCCTTTGTGCGATTTCAACCCGTGGCAGAAGCAAAGTGTCCCACCACGCAAGAGAGAGAGCGAGAGAAATAGAGAGGAAGGGCAGGGAGGTTACCCAAGCTTGGCTCGGTTGACTACCCTACACTTAGGGTGGGGGAAAGGGGGAATATTAGAAAGGATAGAGATATAGAGGAAAAATAAGGGTAAAAACGATATGAAAGTACTCAGAATAGCGAGGCACCTGAATTCAAAAGGGCGGCAATTCGTGCTAGTTGGTCGCCCGCGATCGTCAAAAACAGCACGTAAACATCGGACGGCCATTCGCTCGTATGTCACTTTGTGTTTGTCCATCGTTTCTGCGCTGTTTTGAGGATCACGCGAACTTAATAAGTGGTTCATCACATTGCTGCCAACGTTCTAGGCTCTTTTGAGAAAGAGCTTTCGATAAAAACAGTTGGCACAGCAACGTCTTTTTGTGTGACGCTGCGAGAAGATAAATACGGCCAGCGCGTGCAACGTCCGCTGTATGTGGTCTCTCTCCGCGTCGCCGTCTATCGAATGCTCTCGGATGCGTCGTAACAAGCGACCCGTCGAACTGTGCCGGCGACAAACCGGCGTCAGTAGTGGCAAGTAAAGGAACCACGCGCAGGCATGCTCCAAATAATCTCGCGGCAACCGACACACTCGCCGGGCGGAAGTGACACCGAAGGCGATAAGCTAAAGAGAGCGAAACGAGCGGCGGGAAAGAAGGTCGAACACTCACCGCCGGCGTCTGCTGCAGCTCGTCGTCGTACAAGGGCACCATCACAGCAGCGTCGCACTGGAAGCGCGCCCTGTAAGGCACCGATCATAAAATAGCGTCCTCCGATGATAAGTAGACGTCCGCGGCGCGTCGCTGTGGTTGAGGGCGTTGGCCACTCCAAGCGGCTGAGACCATCTGCAGAGCGCGGCCGTGCACAATCTCGGAGCAGGCATCGTGGCTTCGCTCCATCTCAGCTCCTTCGATGCCAGACGAGGTGGCGAAAGCGGCGTCGCCAGAACGAGGGTGTTGATCTAACGCCTTCCATTCGGGTGACTTACTTGGCTGTAGAAACATAGCTTAAAAAGACGTGGATGAAGGAATACTGGAAGGGCGCTGCTTCTTACAACTCCATTGCGACAATCACTCATTTTTACAGCGCATAACGCCACGCTGCCCTTCTAGTTAAAACTACCGCGTCGAAAAGCATCAAGCAACAGTGTAAACTGTCACGCTTCGGAGTTTTCTTGTTTGGTACAGTACGATTACTGCTTGCCTTGGTACTTTTACCTCCGACTTGAATTGATACGGTGAACAGTGTCAGCATTCGATAAAACTGACCAGCTGGGAAGCGCGTCTGCATTTGTACATAAAGTTCCAACGAGACTATAGCGTTATCGCTGGCGGCCATCAAAAGTCCTGAAGAAACTCTAATGTTCGTGGCATGCGCGTAATCACATCGGAAGAGTCTGAGATAATCTAGATGGTTCCTAGCAGTCCGGGCGCGATTTGCGCAAGACAGCATATATAGGAGCAATGGGGGATGAAATAAAAATAGAAAAAAAATGTGGTGACACTGTCCCCCCTCCCCTTCTGATTAAAAAACTTCGTCCCGATGCTTGTGACAATATTGTTATGCCAGTCCGAACGAAGGAACTGTTGCGTAAGATAAAAGCGCCGACGACAAGAGCTTAGCCAAGTTTAAAGGTATCACGGTTGCCTTTGTCGTTATTTATAGA
The DNA here is from genome assembly GCA_013436015.1 of Rhipicephalus annulatus. Classification (NCBI taxonomy): domain Eukaryota; kingdom Metazoa; phylum Arthropoda; class Arachnida; order Ixodida; family Ixodidae; genus Rhipicephalus; species Rhipicephalus annulatus. The sequence continues at coordinate 200,387 of WOVY01014871.1, read as the reverse complement.
AAGGCGTTACGTATTACTAGCTATACTCGAAGTTAGGAAAAGCCATCGAAAATGAAATAGCCGCCTCCTTGTACGCCTTCGCCTGGGCAGCTCGGCCAAAGTACACTTTTTGAAAGTGTTGTATCAGGCAGCATTCACTCTTGAACGATTTTCTCTCACTTAAAGCATCGATTTCCCCGGAACACATGCATGGAATAGCAAAGCAAAAAGTTAACGCGAAAAGCATTTGCATTCATTGGAAACACGCGGACAGTGTTCGACGTTTACGGCAAATAAAATACAGCATTCGACGCAAACCCGTCTGTCCGGGAAAAGTTATGGCGGTAGAAAACGAGCGCCGACCAATCGTTAAAATAAGAATTACACAAGGCCCCATACTGGGGCAGAAAATGGCTTTTTTATTACATAAAGGATTGGTATAACAAAGTTGATTCCATTCACCCATGAAGGATTGGTCGGCGCTTGTTATTTTCTGGCCGTTTTCATGGAACATATTGGCACTAACATCATAGCATCTACTGACAAAAAGCTAGACTTCGTTTAAACGTCATCTAATGAAAGCTCCCCCCCCCCCTCTATTTAAAAATATTAGTATACACATCGCTCATCAAGCCTAAACTTGAATACGCTTCTTCAATCTGGTGTCCACACGAAGCTTACCTTGCCAATGCCCTTGAACTCTTTCAAAACCATGCTGCTAGGTTAATTCACTCCGCATATTCATACGACATCAGCGTATCATCATTGAAAACAGCCTCTCATTTGTCATCTATTTCGTGCCGACGCCGCATTTCTAGCTTATCATTATTTCAAAGACTTTTTTTTACAGTTCTCTTGCGATCGCACCCCACCCGCACGAGTATCACATCGCACCGGTCGTTCTTTGAATGTTGCTCGCCACAAAGTGCGCACATCTTCTTTTTCCCTCATGTAGCTGTAGATCACAACGGCCTTCCCTACGACATCGCTACTATCACCTGCTAATTTGAGTTCATCGAAAAAGTGTCTGCATTTCTGTCACCATATTTTTTCTCTTTCTATTTTTGTAACTACGCCTTATGTATTACCCCTTTTTGGGGCCTTTTGAGGAATGGATGAATGAATGAATGAATGAATGAATGAATGAATGAATGAATGGATGAATGATTTCCGTTGTGAACAATTTTGAGGGGTTTGCTATCAGCTTGCGTCAAGTCTCCTTCACCTCGTGGCTCCTGCGCGTCGTAGTTTGAATTATTCGCTTTGCTGAGAGGGCACTGTCTCTGTGCTTCCGTGAGATCAGGGACTCATGACGAGCCCTTCACTCTCCTTCATTCATTGCGAGGCTTTCGTTTTGGCAGACTTGATGCCTAAGTATAGTATGCGATGGACTATTGGTCAGCTGCCTGCTCGCAATAAGATGTCACTAGTCCCGTTATTAGGAAGGCAATCGCCTGGTTGATTGCAAGGGCGGATACACCCCCCCCCCCCCCCGAAACGCACCAGGAATACGCGGGCAATTTAGAATTAGTCCCTTTGGTATCCCGCAAACGCCGGCTGTGGTCCAAAGAACGAGGCAGAGCCGAGAGTTGATAACCAAACCAAGATATATATTCTCAGATAGGACAAAACAATTAACATACAAACATGCATACTCTGCACTTACCAAATATAATACGACATTACTCACAAGATACTCCAATAAATTCAAAACAATGGACACAAACTACAACACGCGCTGCAATGCAATCTCATGCATTAACTAACCAAGAAACTTATAGACTAAAGTGTTCGTCAAACGTATTCAGTCCAAAGTTATTAGAGCAAAGCTTGAATGCTTTTCTTCAAGGAAATGCTCACTCAAGAGCCGAGCGCCGGTCGTCGTTCCGCTGCGTCCGAAGTTTCTCTTCCAGGTCGAAATTTCCGGAGCCCTCCACTACAGTGTCTCTGATAATTATATGGTGGTTTTGGGACGTGAAACCCCACATATCAGTCATTCATCAATCAAATCGAGGTTTCGCTTCCAGGATACTCTCGCGTCATCCACTTACCGCACTTCAATAACAAAACTTCTTCGCTGGAAACACATCGGCCACTCACGCGCTGCTACTGCAGAACACGTCTTCGCCCACGGGCGGTAAACACACATTCATCTCCTGCTTGCAAGACAAGCCTTCGCACGCTGGTGGAAAAACTCTCTTCATCTTCATCTCCTCATGTGACTCCCTCCATTGCTGGCTTATATGCACTAGTACCCGTGTTCCCGAAATTTCTAAACATTTCGTCGGTGCACCACACAGCCAATGCTGTGGAAAGGGCAGGACCTCTCTCTACTAACGTGACGCAACTCTGCAGCACCCCGCCCTTTTATTGACGATAGTCTTTCTTGGGGACCTTCAACGCAGAAATTTTGATCTGTCTGTCTGTCTGACTGTACATTTGTCTGTTTGTCCACTCTTAATGGCATCGGGTACTTGAAACGGCCGACCTTATCCGCAGCGGCTAATATATATATATATATATATATATATATATATATATAGATATATATATATATATATATATATATATATATTGGCTCAAGGTTGAGCGTTCATGCTTGTGCAATTGTCAATTAAAAAGCAACTATTGCGCATGTCTGGGGCACCACAACAGCACGTATATATTTTTCATGTGCGTCTCTTACTAGAAAAGGCATACATAAGTAACTTTAAGGCCCGTAGCGCTTATCACGCTGCGCTGACCATGCAACGCTTGCACGGAAAGGCGAGTGTTTCCAGCGCTTTGCTAAAACTAAACTGTGGTGGCACCTACCCGTCACCTTGCGTTCTAAACCTTATCACCTCTGTGATGGGCGCGCAAACCCGTCTCGGAGCCACGCGTTTTTTCTAAGACAACTGCCAGATGGCGGTAATGTCTCACGTGTGACGTGACTTGATGCGCTCGTTCGCCTCCGCTGCATGCTCGAGGCATTCTAACGCAGCGCCTCCAGAATACCATTCACCGATTTTCTTGCGCAGAACACCAAATAAATGTCTTGTTCACTCTCTCCACACGCAAGAATATCGTCTTTCGACGACATTTGCAGATTACATGCAGATACAGGGCCAATTTTTTCTTAGAGATGTTCCTAAAGATCGGCCGTTGATATGCGAGGACGTTGCTTGCGGCGTTTTTTTGATGCTTGTTTCTTCCTTGCACCTGCTTTTGACGCGTTGATATGTGGTGTTTAACGTCCCAAAACCACCATATGATTATGAGAGACGCCGTAGTGGAGGTCTCCGGAAATTTCGACCGCCTGGGGTTCTTTAACGTGCGCCCAAATATAAGCACACGGGCCTACAGCATTTCCGCCTCCATCGGAAATGTAGCCGCCGCAGCCAGGATTCGATCCCGCCACCTGCGGGTCAGCAGCCGAGTACCTTAGCCACTAGACCACCGCCGCGGGGTGGCTTTTGTCGCTTCTGGTCAGCGCCTCCTTTTCACGTAGCGGTTAGAATTCGTAGGCGCACCCTTTGTTCAGCGCTTGTTTGGGACTTAAGATCACGTATTACGTGACGCTAAAAGGCAAAATAGTATTCCATACTCACCGTAATGGCTAGCAGCGGTGCTGAACGGTACTATCACGCCCGATGTACTACATGTATACCCAATAAAGTGAGTGGAGGGATGACCGCCGCTGTAGCTCAGTTGCTACCGCATCAGACACGTTCTTCGAAGGTCGCAGATTTGACCCCTCCCAGCAGCAAGTTATCTTTTCGCCCACCTTCCTTTATTCACACTTGCATACAATCACTTCCGATAATATCCCCTATACTTTCCTGGGTATCTTTGTATGTTATTTGTCATTATTGTGTGTCTAACAAATAAAAAACGAGCCGTTAAAATTTTACTTCTCTCTTTTGCTCTGTATGACAATGCTATACGTGATTTTACGTACACGTGACGCCATACTATGCTCTTATTAACTCTCCCTTCTGCACCTTTCCCTCTCCACTTCCCTTTCCCGCCATTTAGCTATACATGGTTACGCTGTCGATGCCTTTGTCCGGCATGACGCCAAATGACGACATGCGATTTCAGCAGATGACAGGCAGCCGCTGCCCCTGAAGTGCTTCGTATACTTCAAGAGAGATAGAGAGATAAATATACAAGGAAAGGCAGGGAGGTTAACCAGACGCACATCCGGTTTGCTACCCTGCACTGGGGAAGGGATAAAGGGGAGAAAAGAGGTTGCAGAGAGAGAGACACAAGGCGTATACTTCAAAATTCACCAGTATGCGTAAAAGCTTCCGCTGGTCTTTGAAAATTCTCCTATACTAAATTGAAAAGATTGCCTAAAAACGCTATCTGGAATAGCGGTGCAGCTTCTGTTTCGCCATGGCGGTATCACCTTGTGACGTCAATAATCTTGTAGGAAATCGGTGTAGCGATAGTCTGTGCTGCCTTCATCTAAACATTCGTTCAGCACGGAACAAGGAAGATGAGCTATCTATTTTTCTAGATACGTTTTCTTTTTCTTTCGACGTAATAATGATTACGGAAACTTGGTATACTTCAGACGACGAGATTTACAAGCGAGATGGTTATAATACCTTCTTTCTTAACCGAACAAAGAAAAAAGGCGGTGGCCTCATGGTTCTAGTGAAAAACTGTATAGACGCTCAAATAATACCACAATTTTCTTATGTCAGTGCTGACATTGAGTGCTTAACTTTGATTACACGTAATTACGTATATGCTGTCATGTACAGACCACCCGATTCATCTGTGAATAGATTTATTAGTAGCCTTGAAGAACTATTAAATTATGTAAATGACAACAATTTGAAACTTATTCTTGGCGGTGACCTTAATATTAACATACTGGAGTCGTCTGCTGCCGCCATTACATTTGTGTCTACGGTCGAGTCGAGTGGCTACGATATCGTAACGGAAACTCCCCACACGTATCACACCTACCTCAGAAACGTTAATCTATCTATTTATCACTAACGTAAACAAAGATAACGTAGAGAATGGTGTAATATGTTGTGACATCAGCGACCACTTTGCACTCTACTTTGTTATGGAGAGTGCAATCAAGAAGTCCCAAACACTGCCCACTAGAACAGTTCAAAATATCACACCTCACACTTTAACAGCATTCAGCATAAGCCTTTCCCAAACAGACTGGAGTGCGGTGTACCACTCAGAAACTGCAGATTTAGCCTATGAAACATTCTTGATTATATTTAAAAAAGTTTATTTTAGACACTTTAAAGAAAAAGTTATACAGAAATGCCGTAGAAGTCGCAAACCATGGATCAATCGTGAGTGTTTAAGAATGATCGAAAAGAAATCAAAGTTATTCAGAAGGTTTTTAAAACTAAGGATGCGTCAGACTTAACCACATTTAAAGAATACCGCAATAAGGTGAACTCCTTTATCAAGAAAGAAAAAAGAAATTACTTAAATCAACAATTTCATGCAGACAACTGCAAAGGGAGTGCAGAACTGTGGAGGAAACTTAACGCTTTGCTTCACAGGACACCGATCTCTCCTGGGGTTACTGAAATAAATATAGATGGTCGAGCGGTTACAGATTTAGAACTCGCAGAAAGATTTAATCATTTTCTCACAAACGTTGCACAGCCGACGCAAACAGCACAGACAGCTATAACTGACGCAATGACAAGACAGACAAAGAACATCTTTCTTCGACCAACCGATGAACAAGAAATAGTTTCAATTTTTTCCACGCTAAAACAGAGCAGCGCTCGTGACATAGATGGAATTCAGATTTCCCCGATCAAACATGCAATCAATATCATAGCTCCCGTGCTCTCTCACATTTATAACTTGTCCCTATCAACAGGCTGTTTCCCAAAACAAATGCAAACGTCCGTTGTCAGCGTGTTATATAAGAAAGGAGACAAGAATGATCTTACGAACTATCGGCCAATTTCTATATTACCCATATTCTCGAAAGGCTTGGAGAAAATTATTTTTAAAAGACTTATGAATTTTTGTATGAAGTTTAACATAATATCCCAATCTCAACATGGTTTTATGAAGGGCAGGTCGACGGAGACTGCTTTACTAGCTCAGAAAGAAATAATCCTTAAATCGTTTGAGAGTAAAGAACTTTGCATTGGTGTTTTCATAGATTTTTCTAAGGCTTTCGACCGTCTCTGTCATCATACTTATTTGAAAATTAGAAGTATATGGTGTTCGCGGCATTCCACTTTCCCTCTTGAAATCTTACTTCAAGTACCGCTCACAATGTGTAAAAATTAAGGATTCGTTTTCTTCTCTCCAGGCAATAACCACAGGGGTTCCGCAAGGTAGCATTCTAGGACCGCTGCTTTTTAACCTATACATAAATGACATTGTCAAGGTCAGTGACAAAGCTAAATACATATTATACGCGGATGACACCAGCATTTCTTTACAGGTAATGACATGACTGCCATGACCACACTTATAAACACTACGCTAGAAAGCTTAAACACATGGAGTGAACGAAATTCATTACTTATTAATGCAACAAAGACAAAAGCTGTAGTTTTTCATTCGCGGAGACTGATTTCCTTAGACAATAGATTACGTATAGGTAGCGCGGCTGTTGAAATCGTAGAAACCGTTAAAACATTAGGAGTACTTTTTAATTGCACAATGTCGTGGGATCCTCAGATTAATAATCTAATTACCAACCTATCAAAATGTGTGGGCATACTTGCACGAATGCGTTATTTTTTTCCAGTTTCTGTTAAACTAACACTTTATAACAGCTTGTTTTTGTCGCATGTAAATTATTGTCTTTTGGTATGGGCAAGTACGACAGCAACCAACATAAATAAAATATACAGATTACAAAAGAAAGCGATCAGGTTTATAGCAAATGTTGACTACTATGCACACACAGATGAACTGTTTCAGCGTATAATATTGTCCCAATTCACAAACTTTACGAGTATTCTCTAGCAATAAGATATAAGCAATCTCTTTTTCATAACAATCGTGCCTTCCTAGATATTTTTGAACTGGAAACGCATGCTAATCCGTACCCTACTCGTCACCAACAACATTGGAACCTTCCATTCTGTAGAACAAATTTTGGACGACAAATGTTATGTTTTAGTGTTCCTTTGTTATTAAATAAATTGCTGGAGGCGAAAATATTCCTTGAGAAATGCAGTGCACGTGACATTAGGGAAGTGCTTTTATCGTGAAAATTGAGAAAATGGTGGTCCAGGCATTCATGGAACTCTCTATATATGTATGTGTGTATGTATATATATGTGCGTATATATGTATATGTGTGTATGTATGTGTATATATATGTGTCTGTATATGCATCTCCATATGTGTGTGTATATTTATGTGTATGTGTGTACACGCAATTTCTATGCATAGCATTGTTGTCATATATATAGTATTCTGTATTCCGTAATATTTTGCATTGTACTTCGGAATTTCTGCCGAACTACTTACGCATATTAGTCTCTGTATATAGCATTACTGTACGTGCATCTTCCGACTTGTACTGCGCTAAACATCTCATGGCTTATGTTCGTTGCCTATATGTTCATGGCTTATGTTTCTTTATTCATGTCCACGTTGCTTGCCATGTATTAGGGAGGCTCGGGTTCTCCTCAAGTGACAAAATGTCACTTTTCTCCCGAGCCTGCCCTCATCCTTGGGATGAAATAAAATTGAATTGAATTGAATTGAATTGAATTGAATATAGCAGTACCCTAGGACTCCTTTAAGCTGAACAGCCATATCCACCTTGCGTTGACAAGGTCGTACGTAGCTTTAACCTATTGCGCCGCCACGGCGGTCTAGTGGCTAAGGTACTCAGCTGCTGACCCGCAGGTCGTGGGATTTTCGATGGAGGCGGAAATGCTGTAGGCCAGTGTGCCCAGATTTGGGTGCACGTTAAAGATTTCCTAGTGGTCGAAATTTCCGGAGTCCTTCACTACGGCGTCTCTCATAATCATGTGGTGATTTCGGAACGTTAAACCCCACATATCTATCTTTCGTCTAGCTTTAACCTATTGAGTAGGTATTCTTAAGATTGTTTAAATTGTTCAAAATCAGTACCAATCTCGTCTTGTATTGCTTTTGCACTAGCAGGGAAACGTCAATTCTAGTCACTTGTACATAAACTTTGGTGGATATATATCGAACGACTCCTTTCACCGATAATGCACCGCATATGTTCATGTGCGAAAATTTCTTGAAAAAATGAAGGCCTTGTGCCTGCATGAGCCACTGCATACTTACTTTACTTTCTTCCGTCTGTATGTCAAATTATCGAGATGAATATGTTTTTCTGTGACAAACACGTGTGTGCACGAGCTATGTTTCTGAATCGCTGTCGAGGCTCGCCCAACGGCTGCCCAAATAAAGCTGTTTCGTGCACGGCACGGCCGTTTGCGATCGATATGTCCCCCTTCGAGCCTCTGGAGCATGGCTAATCACACACTGACTCAATTACTCGAACAACAGCATGAACCCGCAACGTGGACTTTACACTGAATGGCGGGCAGCTTGCATAAGTGGATTACGCAAATGAGAGTGCCGTTGACAACGGTGGATGGACAGCGCATAATTACTTCCGCACTCACGGGATTCGCCATTTTACGAGCTGCAAATCACCTGACTGGGTCGTTACACTAAAGGATGTATTTCCTTTTTCTCAACGTCGACACTAATGGTTTTAGAACTCGAGGAAATTACGCTCTTTTCCGTCCTTCACTGGAGCTTTGAAGCTCATTGAATCTGCATAGCTATAAAGAGAGAATCAACACAGTGCGCTAAAGAAATGTATTCTGCGTCATGACAATGGAAACGAAATTAACACAGCGGTACATTTGCTTACTCCAACCAAATTCATACTGCAAAAACGTCTTTATTAATTGCGTTTTTTTACGACACTACTCATGCAGCAACGAAGGTTATGTGGGACGCCATGTCATCTGAAAAAAAAAACACACCTTTGCATTATCACTTGCTCTTGCGTTGCTTTTTTTACATTCAGGTTATACAGCTATAAATAGCTGTTCTGATTACCGAAGCTCTTTAACATTGTGGACTGTGTTTTTGGAATGAGAAGTGAGAAGCGCAAGTTAATATGAACCCGTTTGAAGAGGGCGAGGTTACTACCTCCCGTCAGCGTAAGCCCTAATTTAAGCAGATAGTATCATACGGACATTGTTTTTGGAGCGCAACTCAATCTTAGGCGTCCGTTTCTACGTCGAGCGGCGTCACTGTCGCAGTTGCCGTCGGCGGCGTTACCAATAGACATGGAAAAGAGAGAGAGAGAATCAATTCACAGCATATATCCACGGAGTAAATGATGATGAGTGGAGCGAAGCGTCCGTCCGTGCGTGCGTTTGTCCATGCATCTGTCCATCTATCTGTCTTTCTGTCTGTATGTGTGTCTGTTTGTTTGCTTCTCTGTCTGTCTCGCTGTTTGTCTGTGTGGCGACGAGCACGAGCCGCCATGGCCCTCCACCCCTGCCGCTCAGCTTCGTCCATGCTCCACCAACGATCCGACACGTACGGCGACGATCAAGGAAACAGAGAGGCACTCGTTCCCCGCGCACCCAGGCACAGCCCGCGGAGCAGCCAATCGGAGAGTAGCGGCACAGCATCATCTAGAATATCCTCACTCAACTGCAGTATGTATGCACTTCTATAAGACAGCGCCATCTTTTATCCTGTTCGGAAGATGCTGCCAGTTATGCCTGACGCGAGACAAGGTTGAATTACGAGGAGCTTCACCCCTAAAATATACCCGAGATTGAATGGGATTCGAAGTGGGCACTTAGAGTGGCAGTTGAGTCGCATATTATACGACAGAATCACGCTGGTGCTAGAAACAAACTTGCAAAAAAAAAAACATCCTACCGTCATGTCGGGCAAGCAATCGCGTTAACCTGTGTAATAGAGCGTTGCGCGACAGTAAAACGACAACCAGTCGTCGCAAATCGCTAATTGAGCAACGAGTATGTAGCTTAATGCTTTGTTTTTACCTATGCTGTGGCTCGTACCTACTACGGGGGATAGGCCATTAAACCGGCGGTTAATGCAAAATAACGACACTCTAATTTGTTACTTTCTTGTTTTCTTCGTATTACATTACTTGTGGCTAGTTAAGTAGTTAGCCGTTGTCGAATCAGTCTCTGTAATGGGTAAAAGGCACATTTCAAGGGTTCCCCACCAACATCCACATGCCCGTCCAGAGTGATGAAGAAAGTTCTTCAAGACACTCTCTAACAGATGAGCTCACCGACACGAATGCGCGCTGAAGAGACAACACTTTTTGACACACTCCCATCAAGGCAATACACGCCGCAATATCTTATTTTTAAGGTCAGTGCTACTTCGGTCGCCATCGTTTTGTTTACACCCACCCTGCTTTCTGCAGTCGCCCTATGGAAACAAGTTTAGAAATCCTGATTCGCCATGAGACAATCGCTAATCGTCGAATAGCGATAATGACATTTTGCCCATGTACGATTACATTCTGTGCTGAAAAATCACTAGGTGATTAGTCAGGCACATATCTGAGAATTACTTGCTTCATTTTGTGTTCTTTCGCTGCCTTTTACGTGAGAGATGGCGCTTCTGCTATCCTTTCTTTGTAGTTTCGTTATTCTGTTTTGTTAAAAAACAGGCTGCTTGTTGCGAAACGTCATCATCGTTCCCTGTCAGTCTTCTAGCTCTGCCTCAAGGTGTTCAAAACTCAGGAGGGTAAAATTTCGTCGCCCATAACTTCCATTACTCGAGGAGCTTCGCTTGAGGTATGGTGCGAGTGCTCAAAAACTGTAACCCAATCCCTTGCACAAAATCAGAAAACCACTTATGAGACCCATTAGGCGAGCGAACGTTTACATATAATACGACCTGGCTCATATATGTGAAGTAAGCGGGAGATGTCTTATACCAGCGCGTCCGCTTGACGAGTGTGACATGATGTGCTTCACAGAGCCACCGTCTTCTTTTACCCGAGTTTCTGCAGCTGCAAATCATCCAATCTTCAATGCCAAAAAAACTGAAATAGATTTGTACGTGAAGCTGACCACGAAACAAAATTATTGGCTGGAACACAGAGGCTCGCAAACCGAACGGCTTGTTACATCGCGGCCCACGAGTGTGCCAGTGTTGTCACACTGTCGCACCGCTCACGCGTTTATTACAATATTTAAATTCAGTGCGCGACCAAATGCGCTGAAGTTTCACCAGTTTGATCGCGAACATCGAGATAATAACTCGCATAACAGAGATTTTGTGTGAAGTTAGGGTGTCATAGCTCTTTAAATAGGTTGCAGTAGACTTTTGTATCTTGTGTAGCACACTCAATAATTGCTGAACAATAAATAGATGAACTGAATGTTCCCGCTATCGATTTCAGAGTACTTTGGTCAAGTTGACCATATGTTAGTTCGATACCAGCGTTTATGCTTTGATATATATGGCGAAGATTGCGCTATTAACGTGTTCCCGTGAGAACGTTCTTTCTTTATATGTCTATATTTTCACACTAAGCAAACCTTACCTATCTGAGTGCTTTATTTTTGCTAACAAACCGTTCATGGTAAGGATAATTTTTTTCTCTCTTAAGTGCTTAAACACCTTAACTGAAAGTTCTAACTGCGTATATTTAAGGCATTTCAATATATGAAAACTTTACTGCTTACAGCTGTTGAAAATTGAAAGAAAGCCTACTTCCAACGTGAATGACCTGCTCCTGCAACCATTCAATGTTGGGGTTTTGTTCTACGGTGAATCAGTGACAGTTCATCTGGTATATAGCTCCAACGCAAAGTCGTGTTTTCAGTGGCAAAACTAATCTTCTTCTCAAGCTAGTTTTCCCAAAAAAAAAAAATAAGGCCGATAGTCTACCTCCTATACAACGCCGGCCCATTACAACAGCCCTCCTTCGTTCGCATGACCATGGGTAAGGGAAAGACAAAGTATGAGCGAGATATTTTAGAAGCGTTTCTCATTGCAAATCGCCCCGTCGCGGTAGTCTTGTGGCTAAGGTATTCGGCTGCCGAGCCGCAGGTCAGTAGCCGAGTACCTTAGCTTGTACTGTGCGATGTTAGTGCATACCTTAGTATGCACTGGCATCGCACTTAGTGTGCACTTAGCCTGTACTGTGCGATGCCAGTGAATGTTGAAGAACACGTGGTTTTCAACGATGTCCATGTTGAAAAACACGTGTTCTTCAACGATGTCCATGTTGAAGAACACGTGTTCTTCAACATAGACATCGCACAATACACGAGTCTTTACCATTTCGCCTCCACTGAAATGTGACCGCCGCGGCCGGAATCGAACCCGCGGCCTTTGCGTAGGCAGCCGATCACCTTATATCTTGATCAACCGAGGCGGACCCGCTGTACACAGTGGGACTTGACCAGTCGTCTTCGTTGCTTGCCTAGCTCACGTGGCACATATTTCGCTTTCGCTTGACAACCGAGCCTGTATACAGTTGGTTCGGTCGTCAAGTGAAAGCAAAATATGTGCGCAAGTGTGTGGGCAAGTCCCACCACCATATATGGTAGTGGGACTCGCCCACTTCTTGTGGCGCGCACTCGTTCGCGTACGTATACGCGCCACAGACGGCGGCGCCACTTAGCGCATGCTCGCGCACCCAAGAGCTGTGCTAAAACGAGCCTTTAAAATTACCCTTCTTTCGTGCGCTCAGCTTGCCACGTGTCACAGGTGACACTCAGACAAGAACAAAAAAAAGAACATGTCAACAGGTTTCAATTATTCACTCGACATGCGTGCACCGCCATACCGAGAAAGGACAATGCTTTCCTCCACAAGTCTATAGACGGTTAACTCACACACGCAGCACGAAGCATTTCTATAACTTAGGCCTCCGTGATTTCCCGTGTCAGCTGATAGTAGGTGCGACCCGTGACACATCTTTATAAACAATGTGCGCAGCAACATGTCTTGCAGTTCACCGCTTCTTACAGTATACCTTTCTTCATTTTACTCTGAGCTGCGCTATACAATCGGAACGTCATGGCATATCGACTTGCCCAAACTGCTTCTCTTTAGGGACTGGCGCACGTCCTTCCGCTTGTGTCTCTACTCTGCAAATAACAGAGTCACGTACGCCCTTACAAAATCACGAAATGTCATGAAAATCGCAGCTAATCACAAGGACTATACAGGGGAACTCATTCAGATACTGCTATACCGGAAGCTCTTTTTTATTTTTTAGTATAATGCTCATGAGCTCTTTATGCTGCAACAAGCATTAAAGAGAAATTCTAAACACACCACCCTGCAGGTGTTACTTGTTTGCGAGCTTTACCGAACGTGACGTCATCAGCAGTGCTGGCAGGGTTCGAGATCTTCCACACGCTTGTGCACATCTTGTGGCTGCTAAATAAGAGGCTCTGCAACCTGTCACCTTCTATGTAAGTTTGAGAATTTGACATGAATGTACGTGTCGCGCTTCACCAATGTAATATGATTACGGCCGTTTAATTCTTCGCCGTTTAAAGGGGCCGTTTAAGCGCACGTGAGCTGTGTCGGTTTAAAGAAAGACTGATGCAATTGTAGCGTAAGTTGTGCGCATCAATAGGAGAAAACTTTTTGCGGTGTGTGCATCGGTATTAAATAGCAGCAGTACTGTCGTACCGAGTTCTCAACTGCCCCGCCGCGGTGGTCTAGTGGCTAAGGTACTCGGCTGCTGACCCGCAGGGCGCGGGATCGAATCCCTGCTGCAGCGGCTGCATTTCCGATAGAGGCGGAAATCTTGCAGGCTCGTGTGTTCAAATTTGGGTGCACGTTAAAGAATCCCAGCTGGTCTTAATCTCCGGAGCCCTCCACTACGGCGTCTCTCATAATCATATGGTGGTTTTGGGACGTTAAAACCCACATATCTATCAATCAACCGAGTTCTCGGCCGTTCTTGGTCTTGACCTACTATAAGATGTGACGTCTCTCAAACAGCCATTCTAATTACTGAGGTCACTGCCTGATAAACCCAGACAGAAGAAAAGAACCACACAGGACAGGCGCTAAACAAAGAATTTTTTTCACGGGAATCGCTTCCTCGAAAACTATAAAATACAAAGCAATCACCCAACCTTATAACAAAACCAAAGTCCTACACATTCTGCAAGCTGATTAACAGAAAAAAGCACCAACCAACAGGGTGATGTGTCCTTCAATAGCACTCTTAATGCACCACTTGCATGCCTACCACTTTTACAACAGCTTTAGTTCATCTTCTAATAGTGTTCTGGAAGACTGTCTACCCGCCACGGTGGTCTATTGGTTACGGTGCTTATTGATGACCCGAAGGTAGCAGGATTGAATCCCGCCTTCAGCAACCACATTTTCGGTTGAGACGAAAATGATGTGCTGAGATGTATGTGCATGTTAAAGCACCGCGATAACCTGCCATACGATATAAGTACGACGGCTTAACGAAGGAAGATAATTCGCTTGACTGTTTCGACAGTGTTCGCGAAGTGGGACTGGCTGTATCTTTTTATTACTTCTCAACAGCATTCAAAAATTTAACTTCCTTTCTTTCCAGCCACTTGACGCAGCGACAAGTACCATTGAACCTAATAAAATGATTACTACAAGATTTCTATCAGTAGTCGCACGATTTTATACGAGTCAGTTGACTCGCTTCAAACAGGCGTCTCATGCAGTCATTCCACACCGTATACTGTGTTTAATTTCACTCTTTTGACAAAGTTGCAAAAGCAAATTCTCTTAAGAGTACATGTAATCTCTTGGCGAATATACCTTACATTCTTCCTAAAGGAGTCAAAGTACGCTCCGAAAATGCGCTAACTCTCTATGAAAAGAGGGGTCACTGGTTCCTTTAAAGAGGATCAAATGCGCGGCTAATTATCATTCACCCAAAAAAGTAACACATAATCTTTTTTTTTCCTTAGTGGGCATGACGACATTTTCATGGCCACGAATTCACCTTCTTTCTGTACGAAATTAGTACTGTTCTTCAAAGTAACGCTGACACAGAAACGCGTCAGAAAGTGATTCCCGAAGGCTGCGCTAATTTCCGTTAAAAAGCGCAGGGACGTGTGCCTCAATTGGTGTCACGCGAGAGGTATGCGTAGGAAACCTTTTTGAAGGTTTCACTTGCACACTCACGTGCACATGCAATGTTTAGAAAAAGTGGTCAACAATTTAGACTACTTGGTACTGTACTATGGGAGAGCATAAAGCCGTCACGTCGGCTTCACACTTGATGAGGCCGTGTCGACAAAAGTTACGCCTTGAGCGACGTGACAACGGTGAGAACAAGAGCATTCGGCTCACACAGAAATAACATCCGGCAATGAATGAAGTGCAGTGGCATGCTTGAACACGTGACAATTTATATGTAAAAGTTACCAGTAAACAACTACGACTCCATCTTGCTGGATGATAATTAATTTCCAATTGTATTAATTGTTAACGATAGTGCCAAGCAGAAGTTCACGCAGCGTTGAGTAGTCCTATTCAGCGAAGCCTAGAGTATACAACGTCCGCACACACGTTGTCAGCGCGGCCCCGTGGTTCAAAAAGGGAAAGCCGGCCGCTCGTTCTCTTCATTTGCCAGATGTTGACCGACCGTCACAGCCGTAGATGCGGCGCCCACTTCAGCTTTTAATTAGTCCTTTCCGGTACAGTCAAGTGTGGTCCATCGTCAAGGACCGTATAAGGTTGGGGCTCTTGTGGGTACGGCATGCTGCGACGTTTCGCGGCATTGTGTCGTTTCCCTACAGGTCATTTATTGCCATCCTGTATTACCTGCGCCTATAGAGAGGACGACGTGTGAGGGACTGTGACGCAGGCATCGTGGTTATCTATGTAATTAGCGCTATATATAGGAAAGAAAAGACAAGCGCTTGTGACGTACGCGTAACCATGCTTCGTTGCTTGATTGATAGATATGTGGGGTTTAACGTCACAAAACCACCATATGATTATGAGAGACGCCGTAGTGGAGGGCTCCGGAAATTTCTACCACCTGGGGTTCTCTAACGTGCACCCAAATCTGAGCAAACGGGCCTACAACATTTCCGCCTCCATCGGAATTGCAGCCGCCACAGCCGGGATTCGATCCCGCGACCTGTGGGTCAGCAGCCGAGTACCTTAGCCACTAGACCACCACGGCGGGGCATTACCATGCTTCGCATATCTTCACTTGTGTTCTGTAACATTGCTGCAGTTCTCCAACTAGGTTTTCAGAGGTCATTTCAGAACAGCCCTGGTGGTTTGCGAAACACTGTTCGTTTCTTCGAGCTGCCACGTTACCAGGGTTCTCAATCTTCTTGTTTCTGCTTAAGAAAAGACAGGGCCGAGGAAGCAGAGAATGTGAGATGACAATCTCGTACAGCCATCGTTAAATAATTACGATATAACGAAATTTCGATGACTGCATAGTATTACACAAATGACTAATATAGGTATTTTGTGGTAAGCGTGCGTGCACTTCGTCTGCTGATGTCATCTGTAATTGCATGTTCCGTCTTTGGTAGACTTCATTTTGAAGCGAAAGCATTACTGGCCTAGTCAAGTGAGTTTCGCTGCGTGTCGCCGCTTGACACTGAATCGAAGCAGAAATACAGTGTGACTTGCCGCATACCGCCGCCACCACTGCTCCAACTGTATTTACGGAGGGGTTAGAGTGCCGCCATACTGGACTGTTATCATTTGTGTTTTGAATTTGATTGTGATAACAATTATATGGACACTCTCGGCTGGATTTTGTCGCCGGCAACCACCGACGTCCCCAACATCATTACTCTATATATATATATATATATATATATATATATATATATATATATATATATATATATATATATATATATATATATATATATATTATATATGTGTGTGTGTGTGTGTGTGTGTGTGTGTGTAAATGCAAGGAAGAAAAAATACACAAATACTCCCGCGTGCGGAATCGAACTTGGGTCATTTGAATCGTGAGTGCGAGGCGTTAACCACTGCGCCACCGAGGAGCACGTGCGATAACGTTATAACGGCAAGCTATTTACATCTACCACTTACCGCTGCTGACGGGCATCTCAGGGTGGAATTGTGTTTTCAGCCTTACCAGCAAGATGGCGCAATGAGCGCGCGTTGCCTAAAGCCCCCTTAGCGTTGCCCCATCGCGCGGCGGCGCGCACTTTGATCTCCCACGCGTGCTTTGCTCGGAGGAGAGGAGGGGGGGGGGGGTGACGCTCGATCGCGCGCCCTTATCTCACGGTGGGGAAAAAGGGAGGATCATACGTCTTGGCTGACCTCGGGCTTTATTTAAAACGATTCTGTTGTAGTTACCAGGCGCAAAAAGGTCACTGCAATTATTGCAGTCTCCAGTTGCGAAAAGCGTGCGCTTTTCAGACACAGCGAAGTAGCAACTGAGATGCTTATTCGGTGCATCTGTACCTGTGAGTACGTTTCGTGCGTCATTTGTGAGTGAGAAACAAGGGGGCACGTTTTGATCTGTTTTCCATTTTGCGCGTGACCTTACAATAAGTTGCTATCGCATTCATTGCTTCGCCTTTGCGGCAAAGCTGTGGTTTTTTAACAACTGGACAAACAGTGTTAAGTTAGACGCATACGCATGAAAACGCTTGAGTTGGTGTATACGATGTTTAACAGCCATATTAATTTATGTCATGATATACAAACACAAGAAAACATCGACTTAACAGCCCAAGATGGCGGTGCCCATATGCCTTATAAGTGAAATACTCTACAGGATGACTGCCGCTACCTCGCCAGCCGTGTTCACGGGTAACACGTGAGTAGGAGCTCTCTGCCACGCCGGGTGACTGCTTTAGTTCAGCCGTTGTGTCATGACTATGTGACGGAAGAAAGGAGTGAGAATGCTGGTCCATCTATTACAAAGTTGTCTGCGCAGTCCCAACGGCGATAACGGCATGCTGTGCCAGGTCATTCAGTGGATATGTTGCTCGGATTAGAGTACCAGCGCGCAAAGTGGCAGCCAGAACGGGAGTTTCGGTGAGCTATACGTCGGAAGATGAACGCAGAAAGACGACAGCTGCGAGCTTTAAGGGTGGCAATGGACGCCTCGCCTTCGACTTTGGCTTGGGAAAGTGACGAAAAGATGGCAGTGAGTGTTCGCAGCGTGGAACGCTTCGCTATTCTCATCGTTGGGCTGGTGAACAGTGGTTTGGCCGCGAGGGTAAACAAGCATAGCAAGTTATCCCCTGTATTACTGAGCCTTGCCGAGCTTAGCCACACCACTTTTTTTACGTTTTTTGGTGACAAGCGTTTTTAGGCTATCGGAAACATCACATCATATGGCTGTTTGATCCACAAAAACGCCTTTTCTTTCAAAAGTCTAAGAGTGTTGGTTAAAGGCATGGTAAAACTGAGCCCCCAAGAATGTAAAAATACGTACTGTGCACTAAAGCTTGCATTCATATGTGTCGCACTGATGTTATCAGCGCGCGACAGAGATGGCATTACATTTCTTCATTGACAGAATGGGGCCTATATTGGAGAAAAATTACTAATGATATACTTTGCAAACGTAGGCACTACAATGAGTACCAATAGCATCGTATTCTGAGTGAACGAGATGCAATATATATTTGTTTGATTACAGAAAGAACTAGATTTTGTAGTAGCCATGTCATTGAACTTTGTCGCCGTATTTCTTGCCAAGTAGAACAGAAGCAGCATCATGGTTTTTACATTCAAACAATATTGTACTGACGAAGCAACAGCACAGAATCAAGATTGCCATTTTTTAGAAGTGAAGCTCCTTAGCTGTGAGTCGTACGTCCCGTGTTTGTAGTTGTAGCCACCTCTCGCTTAATCCTTAGAATGCCCTGCTGGATAGCGGTACTTGTATATGATGAATATAGGATGAAAAGATGCGAGATGACGGTACTTGGAGTTTTCACTAGATGGAAGGACGCACAGACAGACAGACAGACAGCCGGCCGGACGCACGGAAGGATGGACGGATGCTACGCCCCACTCCTCATCATTCACTCCGTGGATATGCTGAGATATTTTTTCTGTTGCGCTTGGTCTTCAAATTACATGACAGCTGCAACTTATGAATTATATACTTAACTAACTAACTAATTATTTAATTTTTAAGGGCATTGCAGAGGAGAGTGGATAAAGACAAACAAAAACGAAACATACTGCGAGTAAAAATAGCAACTGCAACTTTGAATAACATACTACTCTTACAGTGTTCAGTGAGTAAAAAAGAAAGAATGAACAAACTTCTGAATAGCTAATACTTGTACCATCGTATTACCGCCATGCAAAAGCGTTTCTGAAAAAAAAAAACTGCACAAAAAAACGTGAACAAAAAGCTAGACGAATGCAAGGCGACCTAGACAAATACCGGAGTACATGTAGACGACCTTCAGCGGGCGTTTTTGTGCCCCACGCCTGATTGTATGACTCGAAACATTGATTATATAGACAAAAAAAAGAAAGCAAAGATTCTGTAAGAAAAAAAATTATCGCCTGTTTACCGGCAGGACGAAATGCGAGCGCGCCCATGCAACAATACTTATCAGCGATGACAAGACCGGCTACTCTCAATTACACTTCAAAAACAGGCCTTCGGAAGAATAAAACCGGACACCTTCAGTGTGTCAATCAGCTAAGTGGTCCCGGTGGTAATCGAAAGTATACGTTAGTCTATACATAAATACGCGACCAAGAAATAAGCGGAAATAACGTGTGAGGGTGACACTACTAGTATAACAATCTAGAGAATCAGTCTCAGTGTCAGTAAAACCATCAGCTTCTCGAGCTCTTAGGGGGGAAAAAAGAAACAACAAGCGCACAAAAGAAACAACAAAAGAGAATTAAGATCAGACTGTGTGACCTAGCCCAGGGGTGACAGGCCAAACAGTGCGCAGATAAGTACAAACCTCATTTGTCTAATGAATAAGTGTGTCAACACAAACAAATCGCTATGTAAAAAAAAAATTCCAGGTCTGCGCGGAAGGTACATCATAATCGCAGCAAAAGCTAGAAGAGCGGCCTTTCAGAGCCTTTTCAAAACACTCATTGGGTAACTATTGTATGCACACTTGCTTGATACCCGCTAGGCAATAACTTTTGAACTTTTGGGTAGTAGGCCGGCATTCACTATGCTATTTTTCATCATTATTCTGAGAAGCGTGGTATCCGCTGAACACTTGCAAGGAATTTCGTGCTAATTGTTCATGAAGTGGCAGACGACGATGAGGAGTTATGGCTGAAGTGGGTATGAGCCACAGTTCGATATGTGGGGATATGTGGGGTTTAACGTCCCAAAACCACCATATGATTATGAGAAACGCCGTAGTGTAGGGCTCCAGAAATTTTGACCACCTGGGGTTCTTTAACGTGCATCCAATCTGAGCACACAGGCCTACAACATTTCCGCCTCCATCAGAGATGCAGCCGCCGCAACTGGGATTTGATCCCGCAACCTGCGAGTCAGCAGCCGAGTACCATAGCCACCAGACCACCGCAGTGGGGCTATGCGCCACAGTTAGTAGGGGAACAAGAACAAGCTTTTGTAATGGGTTGAAGCATTGGACGGTCCACTCGTTGCGCTATTCGCATTGTGCGACGACTGGATGTTCTTTCGCTGTTTTAAAACGCTTCATAAGTTGTATTAACGCGATATCTTTCCCGACATCAAGCCTGCCTTAGGCAAGTTTGCCAACAAGTCACAAGCACCAGCATAGCTCAGTGGTAAAATACTAGGCTGGAACCCAGCAGACCCGGGCTCGAGCCCCACTTTATTATTGGTGTTAGGTTTGCCAACAAGTCACAAGCACCGGCGTAGCTCGGTGGTAGCATACTGGGCTGGCACCCAGCAGACCCGGCTTGCGAGCCCCAGTCTTTATTGCGAAGATTTTTTTTTCTAATTTCGCACGATGTGGTTACGGACACCGGCGGTGGCGGACAACTGCTCGTTACCCAAGTTGTCATCTCATAACAGCTTTCGCTGTAAAAAATCATTGGAATAGAATGTCGTGACAAAACGACAAGGTTGGACGAAACCACCTATAAAGTCGAAATCACCATCAATCAGCAGAACTGAAGACTTGCTTACGCAATCATTTGTAGATTTTTTAAATATAAAACACCTCGGCAAATTTCGCGTTCGGTCCTGACTTAAGCTCTTGTGAAAAAATTGATGCCGATGGAACTTGGCGTGCAGCTAAAATTCTTGCTGATTGATTGATTGATATGTGATGTTTAACGTCCTAAAACCACCATATGATTATGAGAGACGCCGTAGTGGAGGGCTCCGGAAATTTCGACCTCCTGGAGTACTTTACGTGCACCCAAATTAGAGCACACGGGCCTACAACATTTCCGCCTCCATCGGAAATGCAGCTGCCACAGGCAGGATTCAATCCCGCGACCAGCGGATCAGCATACGAGTATACCTTAGCTACTAGACCACCGCGGCGGGGCGACCAAAATGTTTGCAGCGTTCATCTATAGGAAGACGGCAGTTTTACTGCGTATACATTTAAATTGTGCACATTGCTCGTCTAATAGAACATCTGCCCTTCTGCCTGTTGTAACGGCAGCCAAAGCTATGGGGAATGTTATAATGACATTTACAATACATTCCGTGTACCTCTGTTACAAAAAATATTTTGTGAAACTTTACGAATGTGCGGAATAACCTGCTTGTGCTTCTCTCTATTCTCGTTCGCTCCCCACATCAAACCACTCAATGTTTTAAAGCAATGAAGTGACTCGCAAACTTCAGATACCATGAATGACGGATAGCCCGCGCTGTTCGAACGTGTAGCCTCATATCTGAAGTTTCCAGTTACGCAATGTTCAAACGATTTTGTTAGTGTGGACTGAACAAAATCCATTACCATTCTCCTCTTGGCGAGTTTAGAATGGCCCGGGCGCCTCCACTGCAAATGATAGCGTAAACAGGCCTTCAGTTCTACAAACATACGATGAGTACGACTTTCTAAATGGTTTTATTAGACCTTGTCGTTTCACATTCACAAGCTATTCCCATGAGTGTCAGCTCAGCGGACAGTGCCATCTTCGGAAGAATTCTCGGCGTGAAGATCGTCCCTAATGAGTTCGTCGCATACATTAGTCTCATGAAGCACATCAAGCCATTACAGGTGGGTGCCAAGATAAGAACGGATACGTGATGCGATGATGTTACATGTCAACTCGCCATGGTAACTTTTAATGGTTACGGTGCTCAACTGTTCACCCGAGTGTCACGGGGTCAAACGCTGGTCTCAGTGGCCACATTTCAACGGCGGCCGAATGCTATAGGTTCGTGTATTTAGACTTGCAGTCGCATACAACATTAGAAATCCATGGCATTTCCTCTTAGAAGGCGGTTGCACACAAGCCTGCACCAATGGGCGTGCTTTTCCGACTGACGTCATAAGCCAAACGGTCGGTGAGCTCACCTTCGGAGAACATTGCCGAGAGGATGAACGAGACTATATATTCTTTAGGAGGTGGAGACGATCGGCTACCATGCTTTGGTCGTCTCGGTGGGGCCTCTTGAGTTGTATATGACTGCAGGGGCACGATCTGACTTATCTGACTATATAGGGGCGCGACCACATCTGCCGGGCAGGTAGATGTGGTCGAGTGTCAGTATGGGTTCTGTATGCCATGGAAAAAAAAGAGGGGGGAGGAAGCACGAGCCAGGTGTTCCACCCCTTGGCTACAGCACTGGTTTCATTTAGTGCCATTTAATATGTGCAAAGACCCCCCCCCCCTTTTTTTTATTTGCTGTATTGCGCATAGGGTGGTTAGTATACTCATACAATAAAAAGCCGGTGTCATACGTTGACATAGCCTGCATGTTTGCACAACTTCAAGAAGTAAATCTGGAATGAAATACGGCAGCCGTATTATGCACGAGTCACAACGCTGAAAAGTGCGCTGCTTAAACGAAGAAGCACGCTCGCTCAGGGCACTTTCGGTATCTCTATTACAAAAGAGGACGCGTTTACACTGATAACATGCGCTTGACTACGTGCGTGTTATCATTGTCTTTGCCCAGCCTTGGCACCACTAGTGTGAAGCTGCGTTACTTTTTCACGCCTTTGTGTCATTCTGCGAGCGTTAGCTATAGAGTCGCTCGCATTCATGCATGACTCGCCGTCATGGCCGTGCACTGCACCTCGATTCATTTCCACTTATGTCGTAATTACTGCACGACAATCAAAACATGCAAGTAAGGCCCCCTCCCTTACCTCCATTGTCGGTTCGTTTAGGTTTTTTCTAACAAAAGAAGGAAGCTCTTTATCAACCCACCATACTCTGTCTTTAGGACCTCTAAATTCTAAGCAAACCGGTGTTTTTCGTTCACACAATACAATTTTTCTCGTAGATTAGGTATAATGTTGCCTTCCACTATCCACATTTAAAATAATGCAAAACTGGTAAGACATAAACGCAGAAATATTGCATGAATTGTGCCTCACTGCATTTTTGCGCAATAAATCTGGATATACGTAGTCGTTTTCCATCTTGTTCGCCGTGTCAGATATGCAAATGCGTGGCAATATCCTGCGCTCGGAAAAGTTGGTCACGCATTACTTTCTGAGTATCTTCCGTTTCGGCTGAAGAGGACGGTGATGCTGGCCACTTTTGCGCTGCGCGGCTTCGGGAACCTCTGCTCGGTGGGCATCGCATTGGGCGCCTTCGGAGCACTCTTCTCAAAGCGGCTGTCCGCCCTCGCTGGATTCCGTGCCACGTGGGCCGGCTGCACAGCGTCCATTCTCAACGCCTGTGTCATCGGTACCGTTTTCTACTTTCGTATTTCACATTTCAACACTTGAAGCAAGCATTTGCGCTGCATGCATTATAAAAGAGTTATAAAACACACGAAGTACATTATAAAACAAGAGAAGACAAAACGTGCACTGCAGCATCGTGAAACAATCACACTAGTTAGTAAGCTTGGCGACACTAAATAAAAAATATTGGCATCATAAATTCTCATACATCTACCCACTATAGTGCCCCCACCAATTCCGCCCGCGACGTATGCACAAATCGCTGCCATGCAACCTGGCTTGGTTCAGTCTGTGCCTCAGACCAACTTAGCAGCACTTGCATCACGTTCGCCTGTACCACGCTCGCTGACATTCTACGCCACCTGGTGCTATTCTGGCACAATATGTTATTATTGTAACATTTGAAGCCGTATCTCACAATATTGTAGCAAACGCCAGCAGGACAAGTGCTATGAATATATGTGCTCATAGTATAATTATGTTTGGCCCATTTTTACTCATGTTCATTTAAATGAGGCAAGTCTTACTCTGCCAGTTGAGGAATCGTATAAAAATTAAGGCTCCCACAGGAATCTCGACACAGTACAAAAATTTTCTTTACTGATGGTGAACAGCAACAAAACAAAGTTGTCCGACGCAGTGTTATAGCGGTTACGCTGCTGGACTGCTGATCCGGGCTGCTGATCGCAGGTAGAATCCCGGCAGCGGCGTTCACATTTCGACGGAGGCGAAATACTGAATAGAGGCTCGCGTTCTGTGCGAAATCAGTGCACGTTAAAGAACGCCAGATGATCACAATTTCCGAAGCCCTCCACTACGGCGTCTCTCATGTCCTTTCTGCGAAACCTCGCGCATAGGAGGAGTTGTGTGAGTGACGGCTCTGACGTCATAATTATTGCGATTATGGCCGACGAATACAACTGATGTTCACTGTCTACCTGTTCCTGACAACCCTTGTTCAGTCTGATGAGATCACAGGCCACCAACGTTTGGTGCTCGTGGAGAAGTGAGGCCCACACCATGATCGTCCATCACCTCCGGAGCTCGGGTCAGTTTTACTATAAAGGCGCTGTATTCGCAGGATTGATTCGACAGAATATCGGGCGCTCTCTCTTCAGGTATATTACGAGGTCATACGCTCTGTGCTTGTGAACTTGGCTCTTCGCTTACAGTGCGGGCAAATAGGGGAAATTGCTCGCACGCCTCGACACGATTCCTACCAAATATTTGTCTTCACTTAGCCTAGAGCCTTTTACAAAAACAGGCTCTTCTTCAATTGAGCAACAAAACTGTCTTTCAAAGCGTCATTTAGGAAGTAATCGTATTTGCACGACTCGCTCAGCAGCTTCAACTCAATCAAATGCTGCCACTCACTCGTTTTCTTGCTGTACTCTGCAGTTAAATGAGGACAATGACAAGGCCGATTTTTCTCTTATTACTCTTTACCAAAATCGGCACGATCATCAGACGCTTGGTAAACAAAAAACGCACGAAAAGAAAAATGCTGCCACCTTGAAGTTGCCGCATCGATCGTTACGACGCGATGGCTCTTGACGGCGTATCCTAGAAGCTACGTCATTCCTAATGGGTGAAAATTGCGCACAGTCTCAGCGGGAAAAGATTAGCAGAAGCGACCGGTTGCCGGAGCGACAAGATTGCGACATGTGGCACTGACATGAGCGCGCCGATATCTAGAGTGCCAAGCGCATTTCATATTACAAAGCAGGGGTGGCTGGCGGAACGCACAACGTATACGGCTTCTTCGCAGCAAATGCGATAAAGTTGCAGTTGCTCGAAACTTCCGTAAAAAAGAAAAAAGAATCATGTGCATAGCCACATCTGCGATGAGCAATATGAACAAGCGTAGTTTTTCAGATATGGCTTTTCGGGCGGGTCAACAACAAGATGAGCTGCTTTCCGCCACTCCACCGGCCACCCCTGCTTTAGAAAATGGAATGTGTTTGGCAGTTCTCGCTATTGGCGCGCTCAGGGAAAACAGCTCCACGCGTTGCGATTTTTCAGCTCCAGTCACTGGTCGCTTGCGCTAATCTTTTTTCCGTTGCAACGGCCCATTTTCTTCTGAGACAACGGATTTCAGAGCGCTTCGTTTGAAAAGTTTGTCCGAAATACGAAAAAACACGCTTTCAAATTTGTGACGGTGCGCTCAGATATTTGCGCGAGATTTATGGACGGATTTCCTGCTTTTTTTATCTATGTTCCTGAAATCAACGACATTGGAGTTTTCAAAATAAAATTTATCAGTCCAAACCGACTCATTGTTTCTATTTCGTGTTTTTTTAACCTGAACTATTCTGCGACAACCATTCATTTCGGCACGCAGTGAGCCTTGAGAACCTTGGCACTTACTGCAGTTGCGAAGAAACCATCGCGCACCTTCTGTGTCAGTGCACCCATTTCAACGTGCAAAGACAAGAACTCACTGCAGCTTTGGATAGACTAGACAATCGGCCTTTGTCGGAACAAAGGATTCTGGGTCATTGGCCAAGCCCATCCTCAGCCCAGAAGGCTTTGAAAGCTTTGCTGCGCTTTTTGCGGAAAACTGGCCTCAGAGACAGACTTTAGTGTCTTATACTCTTTGATGTTGCCTTTCCTCTGTCGCATTTTTTTTGTAATTTCTCCCTCTCTTCGCAACATTTCTTTTTAACATCTATCATTCCCCTCACCCCTTTCCCCAGCACAGGGTAGCCAGCCGGTCTAAGAACTGGCTAACCTCCCTGTCTTTCCGCTTAAACTTTCTTCCTCCTCCTCTTCCTCCTTGGCATGGCCTAGATAATCCTTAGTTAAAGGGACAGGGCGTACAAACACGTACAAAGAAGTCAAGACAGTCACAAACACCACAATCGCCCTGGCTCTCCTAACATGAATACCAACTAACCAGCCCAGCTCTCTCTCATCATAACCCTCGTAAGCGTGTCGTTGATGCGTTTGCTTCCCGTCGTCGTTACAAAGATCGAAACCTTCAACTCACCTGTCTGGCTCGGTGGTTCGAAGCACTCGACGAACGACTTGAAGTCTTCGGCGAATTTTAAGACCTTGTGAGGCATGTCACCGTTTTCCGCCGGTATATAGAGGTCCCGCAATTCGACGGCAATCCCATCTTCGTGGCCACTGTTGCAGCCTCGGCAGGCATTGCGCAACACGGCGGATCGCACATGAACCAGGGTTAATAGCGAGGAAAGAATGAACGGAGCCCCGCCGCGGTGGTCTAGTGGCTAAGGTACTCGGCTGCTGACCCGCAGGGCGCGGGTTCGAATCCCGGCTGCGGCGGCTGCATTTCCGATGGAGGCGGAAATGTTGTAGGCCCATGTACTCAGATTTGGGTGCACGTTAAAGAACCCCAGGTGGTCGAAATTTCCGGAGCCCTCCACTACGGCGTCTCTCATAATCATATGGTGGTTTTGGGACGTTAAACCCCACATATTAATTATTAAGAATGAACGGAAGCTGGCCGACGAAAGCCCCGTCGCACACGCGCGCACTGACTGACACAGCAAACACAGCCGCCTTGAGCGCGACAAGTGCGTAGGCAATTCCTTCCACTGCAGCACAGCGGCCAACGGCGCGATTCTGAACAGCCGTTTCGCGGAATGACGCGACGTTCTTTTCGCGCACTTTCCCCTCACCATGATGTGCTCGCTTGATCTGCAAGCCACCGTAATCTATACAGGACCCAAACGCGCGATATGGTAAACAGCTAGGCTGCGATTCCTCGGTGAAGCCTGCCGACTTGTTATAGCATATTCGAAGCCAGTCGGAGTAGCCAAACGGATTCGACATAGTTTCAGATCTTACCGAAAGGCGACAGTGTTCAGTGCCGGGGCAAGATATTCGGCAAAAATTTAGGATACAATAAAAGCTCGTTATTTCTATACACTGGGTAATTCGAAAATTTCGGACGTGCTTTCTTGTCTCAGCCAGCTTATGCGTAGTTTAATGGCGTCCAACTCTCGCGTATTCGGTCACATTTGGCCATAACAAAGTTGATTCGCATGATCCTTGAAGCGTGCCGAACGCGAAGCGCCGGAAATGTGAGATGCGATGGCAATAAAACGGCGTTTGTAACGGCTGTGGTCCTTCGGAGAGGCGTGACCGCCATCCACATTCGTGTTGATGGTGCGCAATAACGTATAGGTTCAAAGCCCGTTTTGAATCGAGGCTCGCCTGAAGCCACGTACACAGGGCTTTTGCAGTGTTCTTGTGTGAATTAATTACTGAATTTACGCACTTCTCAAGGAAATGAAAGCGCATCGATTCAAGTACCCGTTTATTTGACGCTTTCTTGAAACATTCGATAAGTGGGCATTCGATTATCTCGGACAGTTTTTCCGGTAACGTGAAATCCGAATTAGCGAGCTTTTACTGTATTGTGTAACGTCCTTGGAAGGCCCTTTGTTTGAAAGCATATATAAATGCGTTGCCGATAATTCGATTGCTTGTCTCTGTTTTCGGGCAGCATTACCGAATGTGTTCCCACAAAGAGCAACATCGTGAACTTGAATACAACCGCAAGGAAGCACCTACAAGACGTCTTGACAACTGTCCGTCGAGCCGCGTTAATATTTTGAATATTTTAATACTGTGCGGTTATTTTCTGCTTATTGTCCCATGAAAAGAGATGTGCTCTTTTTATCAATAATTTGCGTGATTATGTTTCCGAGTTTCGAATGTACCGTACGGGGATATCATTCTTACGAAATAAACGTCTCATTGCAAGGCAACTAGCACAGTTGTTGAAATCTCTTCCATATCGCGTAAACGACAAAAAGGGCACTTAAAGGATCGTTTTTCTACGTTGGTGATAATTTTCTGCTTATTGTCTCATAAAAAAACGATGCACTCTTTTTATCAATGATTTGCGTGATTGTGTTTCCTAGTTCCGAATGTATCGTACGGAGATATCATGCTTACGAAATAAACGTCTTATTGTAAGGCAACTAGCCGCAGTTGTGGAAATCCCTTCCATATCGCATAAACGACGAAAAAAAAAAGAAAACACTTAAGGGATCGTTTTTCTACGTTGCACACAGCCATAATTAAACCTACCGACTATGAGGTTAAGACAGGCGCCGGAGTATGATAAGGCACATATGGTGGTTTTGGGACGTTAAATCCCACATATCAATAGGAGTATAAAGCAGGCGCCGGAGTATCAAACTCACATCAGCTAGTGCTCCACAGTCACGATATTTATAACCCCGCAAGGACAATAAAAAATGCTAAGGTTAGCTATATAGTGTTGCCATTTATATAAGAGAAGGCCTTTTTCCCATATCAATACGTATCATTTTTTGGAGGGCACTTCGCGTCAGGGTTCTATGAACATATCGGTACTGACCTCCAGAATTACTAAAATCTGGACGCCGAATCTTAACGATTGTTCGTGTTCAACGGATACGTTTCGAACAAGTGGTGACCGCATGTGGTGCCTCGCGAAAAAAATTTTTATATCAGTCACATCTGTGTAGCTCATTAGAATAACGAAACTATGGGACGAAGAAAGTCGTGTGTGGGCCAGGTTGCGCGTTAATGAAAACCAGCAGATAATGAAGCCGAGCAGTCCCGTAGCCACGCAGGGCGGCAGGGGTAGCCCCCTCCCCCCACAAAAATTAGGATGGAGGAGGGTGTTTTGCCGAAAATAGTAAACATCGGTGTTTTCCCTAAATAGCCAAGGTGTTTGGCGGGTGCACGCCGCCTGAAAAAAATTTCCTGGATCCGAGACTGACGCCTTCGAAGTTATGTGGGACAGTACTTGTACGGTTCTAAATGTATTGCAATAACTTCGATGTAGATGTGAAAAATGTTGAGGGGACGAAAAGAGAAATTGCCGCCGGCAAGGACCGAACGTGCCACATTCCGATTACGAACCCTGTTCTATTACTAATTAACGGCGGATAATCTGTCCGATTGTCGCATAAAAATGAGACGATTGTTTGTCACGTTGGCGGCAACGAGGGTGCCATTGCAGAGGCTCTGCTCAACAGACCAGACCAGCAAGAAATCATCAGTCAAGCCCTTGATGCTGCCGTGTCTCCAAGGGTTCCGGCCGACTGCTAGGGGTGTCTGGCAATGCATGGCGTGGATAACTTTTTTTTATAGCTTTTGTTCTCCCTTCCACATCATGAGTGCGTACAGAAAGGAGCCCCTTTTTCACGCGTGTCACAAAGGCAGTTTTCCAATTGAAAAAAAAAAAATACAGCAGCGTTGCGTAACAGATAATACGGTCAAGCTCATCCGAGATCTGCATACCGCCATCAGTAAACGATGCATATAAATAGCACGCTGTATAACTGTGTCGGCGCATGCAATTAAGGCGCGTTGTAAAGTGAGCTCTTCACGGCGGCGCGCTGCGGAGCGATGGGTCGCCGTTTTGACTTATTCTCGATGTATCCAAGCATAGCCTCCTTTATAATAAAGGAGGCTATAATCCAAGGCATACCCACTTCAGCAGAGCGCATTCAGTTACTCGAAAAAGCGGCGAATCGGGACGCCATGGCGCTCTTGAGCACGTCAACGCACCTATCCCGTATATACGCACATTCCCAGCGTAAAGAAAATACACGAAATGCACGGTAAGATGATGCTTGAACAAGCTTGACAAGCCCGAGCTTGCGTATGAACGTGTTGAGATGTTTGGGAACAATGCAAGAAATGCGCACCGACCGTCCAGGTGTGTCAGACCGGCGACGCTAGGTCAGGCCCGCAGAAGAGCCCCACCCGCGATGAACCACTTCTTCTCTATAACCTCTCTTTAATTCTCTAAAGCGAATTATTCTTTCATTAAAGGTGCCGTGAGATGATCAACATCGGAAATCACTCCACGCTCCCAATGCTGTATTGTGCTCTAACCGCTCATTATATGCTAACAGCCTGGGTATACTGCAATTCAAACCTTCATGTTCCTTACCAGTATGACTGCTGACTTTTTTAAACTTACCATCTCGCCACGATACAATTGTAATAGAAGCACGAGTCACTAGCGCGAGACATTTGATTGAAGAACATTGACAGAAAAAAATTAAAAAGAAATCACAGCATATACACATAGTGAATGATGAGTGGGGCGAAGCGTCCATCCGCCTGTCTGTGTGTCTGTCTGTCGGTCCGCCCACTTTTATCACACTAGAGCGCGCATCATATAACTAAGTGGTCACATACAAGAGATGGACAGACCCACGGCTTTAGGAGCTTCGCCCCCTAAAGACACGCGCAGGTTGCCGTTTCGTAACCACAGTGGTTCAACTCTCTCCACAACTCAGCGTGACGAAACTATTCATGCAAGCACCGCCGTATGTCCTTTACGAGCACTTGAGCGTTGCACTGGCCCATCGCAAACGCCCATCTGCGCACCAACTGTAAGCACGTGTCGGTGCCACGCTGAATCTTTTTCTTTTCTTTTCTGGAGGGTTATATTCGCCAAGAGAGGAAACCAGAAACGCCCTTTGCCGAAATTCGCACCGTCTTCCCCGCATCTTGTTACGCCGTCGTGCATTGTGTCTCGCCAGAGAGAATCCGGACTAAACCTAGAAGAGGCGTTACAAAGACATCGATTGCGACCACGGAAAAAATTACGAGATCGAAGCAATTACTCCGGAGCCAATCACTGGCCTCCGTTGCTTTTCAGAGGCCCACGCAACATCGTAACCGTAAACCATCGAGAAAGCCATCACGTGGCAATGCACAATTTTCTCTCGGCTGCATTTCGTTTATCAGACACTGAGGTGCCCACAAAACGCCACATAACACTCCTACAAATAGCGCCGCTCAATAGGCAACCGGCATTGTAGTTTTCACAGTGAGGGCAGCGCAGCCCTGCAAAGCACACATACCTCAGCCACTGCGGCGGAAGAGAGCGATCCAAAGATGTTTTAAATGACTCTGCAGTGAAGCTGCGCAACGCTGCGATGGAGCGCCAGCGTCAACGCCGCCGCTTAGCGTCCGCTGCTTCGCGTCTACACATAGTTCCCTTTAGCAGTAGGTGGTGTAATTTTTTCTTGTTTTTTTATCTGCTCATATAAATTTTACACATGTCACTTCCGTTACAGAAAGGATGTCAGTGAAGTCTTGACGGACCCTGACATAAAACACTTTCTTACGTCAAACACAATAGTTATATGAAGCCAGAGCTGCCTGTCTGAAGACAAAAACACGACAGAGGAAATATCAAAGTGGCATTCTTGGCATGTTGACAATTCATTTTAATTCGTTCACTAGAAACAACCGCACCAAGGCAGCACGGAGACTGCATGCGTGCATGTGGCTTCTTTGTGTCATTCTAGTGCCCTATTACAGTTCTTAAAAATGCTTTAAATAATTACATGTGCATACGTTGAAAGCGCAATAGATAAACCATTCAACATATTACATTGGAATACCAGAATATTTGCATAAGACATCTAAAAGGCACACGTCTTTCAGAGCTTCCAAGCAGATCGTATTTGGTCGTGGCCAATACAAGCAACACATGTCTATAACACTAGTGCAAAGAAATGTTATACACGTCTTTAGATAAATGACTGCTGGGATTTAACGTCTCAAAATTACGATACGATTATGAAAGACGCCGTAGTGGAGAACTCGAGAAATTTCAACCCCTTGGGTTCTTTTAATTTGCACCTTATGGCAAATTCCATTGGGAGAGCAGGAGCACTCAAAAGCTCGCTTAAAGTGCTCTCTCCAGAGCCGGCGTGTTTCAGTGGTCGAAGAGGTGCAGGAGCACTGTCATCGATTGGTAGAGCGAGAGTGCTTTTGCTGTGCCGAGAGCAGCCAGGAGCAGTTCTCTTGCCTGAAAAGCGGAGTAGGCGCAGTACGACGAGTCACGAGGTCCTTGCACATCACAGCCTCCGAATTTTTCTTCAGTCGGCGAGCGCGGCGGCAATGGTAGCAACCATGTATAGTTTGACACCACTGTTTGTACAATTGGCTACGATAAGAGCTGGATGTTTGCCGAATGAGTCACAGCACAAGCATACTAGGTATTCGAAAAATGGGGAATAGGTGGCTGACCGATTTCACGCGTATTTTGCTGCGGCCCCACAAAGAATATGCCGGGGCTTGGAATGTTTCAGTCCCATGGTCTCCCTACCCGTCACCTTCTCACCTGCCCTCCAAGAGCACGGCGCATTCCAGTTGCAGGTTGAGTGGCCCTGCTCTCAGTGCCCTGCCCCTATACTCCTGTTCTGTCAACGGAATGGGCCATAAATCTAAGTACACTGGCCTCAAGCACTTCCAGCACCGAAAATGCAGCCACTGCAGCCACGATTCGATCCCACGACCTTCGAATGAGCAGTTGGGCACTGAAGTTCTTGGCATACATAAACAGTACATTAAAAAAAAAAGCTTTGGCCAGGATGCTAGAATGTTACATGCATGATTGTAACGAACCAGCTACTTGTTGTTATTCAAAATATATGCTGATAAGAACCCTTATTGTCAATAATAACAGTTGCTGAGTTTTTATGGGCCAAAATGACGATATGGTTCCGAGGCATGAGGGGGGGGGTCAATTCGACCAGGTAAACATCCTTTGCATTTTGACCACATCGAAATGCTGTCGCGTCCTTGAGCTTAACAAGGCCATGGTGGGCAGTCATCATATATTTTGGCAAAATATAAAAAGCCTTCGAAAAGATGTGCAGAATCAGTAAGCATGAAGGAGAATCAACATCACTGGCTTTATTGTTCAAACACAAAATAAACTAAACTATTTGCCAATGCACTGGCATACACCATGCTGTTCCCAATACTTGGGAGGTGACATTGTGAAATGCCACAGTGCCACATACAAACACAAAAGCAGATTAAATAAAGCCTTTTAACGTACATTGAATAACTTGTAACAAATTTTCAATGCAAGCACTTATTTCATAAATAACTTGACCAGTACAAAACTATAAAAATAGCACGCATTTTCAATAGCTTAAATCATACAATGTGCTCTTCACTGCCTGTTATACATCACTGAAACAGGTAAGTTTCCATTTAGCCCAACTTGTGAGGTCTATGCTGTGCTTGTATCATTCTGCTTTCAAATATTGCTCCTCAAGTGCTCCATTTAATCATGCTGCTCCGATGCCTAAAGTTATCAAGCAAATGTATTCCTATTTCCACTCACTTGGTGGTCCAACAATGCACATGTACCGTTGGTACTTAGTGACACTGTCATGCACTTATCATTGTAAAGCTGATTGAATGGATCACAAGTGTTGCAATATGAAGGCGATACATACCATGCTTCCAGCAATCAAGCACTGACAAGATGGCAAAGAGCAAATTTAGAATAAGTGCTGTTACAACTGGCACAAGAAATGTGTTGCCCATCGATAACTGTGCACTTATGGTTGTACATTCCACCTGATATACCAATGCATACTACCACTTTGATAAAAAAGAAAGAAAAATGTCTGCTGCGTATACAAGGACGCATCATTAAGATTTGGCACAAGCTAAGAAAAACATACAATCTGTATATTGTATTTATGCAGAAATGCTGTATGAACCCAAGACACAATGTTACAGCATTTTTTTTTCATTTCACTTTATTTTCAATTCCAACATGATAGATAAAAAAACTGTTTCTTCCATAACTTTCATTAAAATTAACTGGTTTCGCAAAACATCGGCTCTCTTCTGTTGAGCCTACTGACTCCATATATGCAGTCATGAAA
Source organism: Rhipicephalus annulatus (assembly GCA_013436015.1). Lineage (NCBI taxonomy): Eukaryota > Metazoa > Arthropoda > Arachnida > Ixodida > Ixodidae > Rhipicephalus > Rhipicephalus annulatus. The sequence goes on along the minus strand of WOVY01014871.1, from coordinate 165,922 downwards.
GAGTCTTAAGTAGTAGGGCACACTTATAAAAAAAAACAGAAAAAAATTTAATAACTAAACATGAGGGCATAAGAAGCACACTGTAATTTCAGGTGATTTATTCATGCTGAGCCCGAGCGAAATAAACAGCCTCGAAACATTTTGCAGTAGCCAATAATCAATAGAAACCCCATACCTTGAAAATTAGAGACAAATCGCTTAAAAAACTGCTGTATAGGTAATCTAATTGGAATTGTGCACCTGCACCAACAAGGACTATTTGCTTTCCCATGGAATGATAACCTACTGCTCTGAGGACTTCGAGAATGAGAGATTCGTAGACAGGAGGTTGCAACGGAAAAGGGAACTGAAAGACATTCCTGCTTATTGTACCTCCGCAATGTCAGAGACTGCTCTGAAAGTTTGCCAGTAAATATTTGCATGCTGGTAACCATACCCATACAGGCAACTGCATGTGCACACGCGTGATTAAAGGACAAAGTGTGCTGTGCTTCGCAGCAGATAATGACCCCTTTTAAACCTTCACCACTTGACACTGACGTGCTGTGGCCAAGTTGCCCTAAACACCGTTCTTCTGCGGGATAGACGTTAAGAGAATTGAAATAGGCAATGCTTCATTCGCACTAAGACACTGTTGATGTCCTGCGAAGCTTAAAACAACGCCATATTGAAGGCGTACGCTGTAGTACGATGTGTATACGTGTTGTCAAACTCGAGTGCGTCATGCAGACTACACGCAGACACAGGACACACAAAAATGCGGTAGAAGTGCCACTTTAATTAAAAGCAGTGCGCTCCTAGAGAGGACTTGGTGGAGTAAATCTTGCAAAAAACTAATTTCTTAAAGATTTCGAGACTAAGAACAACCAGCAATACCAGGCTGAGGTGAGCACGAGTCAGTGCCTGCATTCACTGAAAACTGGCATCAAGAACCACGCCTCCCAATGGGCTCATTTACACATTGCTTTCATTCATAATTTCAGTGCATTTCTAATTTTTTAAAACTAAATATTCCTATTTTGCCATTTTCATAAGTTGTGAATGCAAGTGTTCCCACCAGAAGTTCTTTTGTAGCGCAGTCACTGGTCTTTGTTGTTAGCATCTTGCAGATGTTTCGAAACATGAAATACTGTTCTTTCTTCTCAAGATCACTCCATTGAAAGTAGTTGTACCTAGGTGTAACTTTCATTTAAAAGTGTCTGAGTGATCATAATGAAAATTACTAAGGCTATAATGAAATCCTTTCCATACAGTCTTCACCTTAAACTTTTAACAAGTGTTTGAGTTGCAGTACAAGAAAAATAATGTTTCACTGCAAAGGGAAAGCAATGGCTGAGATAGCAATAGGTTACCATGTTATAAGAAGTAAGGCTAGCAACTAACTCTTTTGGGTTCGATTTCGTTTAACTTCCATGAAATGCTCTCCATGGAGTGAAGTGGTTTTTGTGCAGTCTGTCACCTCATTGTGAAGCACTAACTGGTCAGAGCAAAGCACGAGGGTATATGAACCGTCCACAGGCGTCTAATGAGACAGTGCTCGCAACAACAACCTTACAATGAAATTGCGCATGTTTTCTAAGCTGGTGCTCATTAATTATCAACACGATCAACAGGATTTATTAATTGACAACCAAGTTTTACACCCAATCTTGGTCAATCTGCATCAAGCATTTCCGTAAAAAGCTTTAAAAAACAACAAGGGGTTTTTCCCTCCCATCAGCAGGGCCATCAGTGCTCAAGGGGTCTGGAAAAGCAGTCACAAATGGATGACCCCTTTTCTATGGGCTACACTCACATACGGTGAAAAAAGGGATGTTCAGTGGTGAACGAATGACGTTTTCCTTGTACAGTGCAAGGTTCTCAAAGTGCTCAACATGATCCCGTTTTGCCATTTATACCAACCGTCGCCTAACCTCAGTACTCTATAGTTATATACATGCTTTTCCCCATTATTCAATAGAAGGGTCCTTCTATCCACGAATAGTTGGCATAACATTCCTACACTGTCAAGGCACCATGAGTTTGCTCCCAGTTTGACAGATGCTTTCCTTTCAAATGTACCTAAAGCTCAACATGATTTCCCAACATGGCGAATTTCCTATTTTCTCCAATGTGAGTCACTGTTTATAATACTCTTATACAAAAAAAATGCTAAATCATTACATTGCTAGGGTCTGTGCAGTCTATTGTGGTTAGAACGTTGCCAGCCCTCAAAACATGTGCTTAATGGGCCAAACTGAAGGCAAGATACACGTCTTGGAATAGCATCCCTATGAACTTCACCTGACACTTTAAAATTACACAGACATCTGAACACTGGTGCAACTGTACCACACCTTTGATAATTCACTGATAATAAGTGACTAAAATGACACACTTATAAAAATGATGTTTTGTCAACACATCGTTACCACCCAATATCAGTTCACAAACTGACACTGGATATAGGATGATTACAAAACTAAATAAATGCACACAGAAAATCAGCAAGACAGACTATACTGCATTTTACTATGCAAAAGCAGCATGGAAAATATTGTAAAAAGAAAAATAAGCATGCTATAACCAGACACGGGTGCTGCTAGCACACTGAATGTCACACAATAGATATGAGTGAAATGCTATTAAAAAAAAAAGAAAGAAAAAAGCCTGTTAATAGAAATGCCTAATAATACTGGCTGAACAAAAAAGAACTTTTAAACATACTATCATAATCATTCAACTACCCATAAACCTGGGCTATAAGAAACAAGCGAGAGCATTATATTAAGCTATGAAGAGCCAATACTCTTTTAAAAACAAGTAACTGGCTAGTATTGCAAAAATTAAATATGCCTTAAACAGTGCGCAGACTTGCACCATGGCCTGTTTTCTTTCTGATCCGTAATCATAAATTAACCCGCCCAAACGCACACCCTCAACTTTTCAGTCTAAAATTTTCAGAGATGTTTGCCGAATTAGCGTTGTTCCAACCAGCCGAATTTATAAGTGAAAGTAAAAGCATGCAACAGCGTGCTGAATTCAAGGTTCTCCAAGGGGTTGGCTACAACTTCAACATTAAAAAGACATTGTATGCATTAATATACAAAAGCACAAGTATTCATCACACAAACAATAGCTCTCTCTCTCTCATAAACTAAGTGCAATCCAGTTTAGCAAAGTCCAAAAACAAAAAATAAGGCCGTAGCTTCTTCGTGTGAAGAGGATAATCAGGGGAACAATCGGGGAGACCACGCACACTAGAAAGTTGGTGGTGGTCTCCTACCTGCACAGCATCGCACACAGTCTTAAAAAGATTAGTGCAAAAGTCGGTGTACAAGTTATATAAGCATCCAGAAGCCAAGCTCTGCATCGCTACAAGTTCAGTTATACCCAATAAAAAAAAAACGCGGCGTAAAGCGCTGGAAAAAGTACACTGACTGGACGAACGAGGTCCTATAAAAGTCCGCTTTTGTGTGGATAACCTTACATTGGGCAAATAGGTCAATGTTTGAACCACTGCCAGCGTGAACATGCAAACAGGGTGGAAAGAGGCAGTGATAGTAATTTGGCTATTCATTGCCACGAGTGTGGGTGCAAACTATTGTATGATCAGTGCACTGCTGTTTTCCATGACACGGATCAGCGCTATCATGAGAACTTGGAGGCAGCCCACGCACAACTTGAGGGCAACAGTTGCTTGAGTATGACCTCAGTTTCGTTGACAGAGAAGGAAATAGCCTTCTTGAAGGGGCACTATACTTGATGGAGTAATTAGCTGATGCATGCTGGCACACTGCACACCGGTGCCATTAGTATTTTAGTTCTGTCACATGCACATGTATATGTCTCACCTTGATAAAAAATTCAGTCAGAAATTTGCACCTGTTTGTGTCTGTTTTGTCCTTTGGCCAGGAAATTTTTGCTCAAATAGCGTGCTTGCATTATAACAAACAAACCAGCATATGAAAGATAAAGGAGGATTTACCCAGTGTTTCTTTTTAATCTATACAAAACAAGCAAGTTTAGATGAAGAGTAATCAGAATCCATCAAAAAAAAACATGAAGTCCCCTAGCCAAACACTGAAATAATCGCTGCATTGACTGGAAAAACACTGATGTAACGTTCGAGCAGCAGAATCTAATGACACTGCTATTGGACTCCACATTTATACAGATGGCACAATGAATATGACTGAGAGAAAGCTGCCGACAACTGCACCCATTCATCATTGATGATATTCTGACATAAAAATCTTGCAAGGTTCAGCACGATCAAGGAGCTCGTACGAGTCCCAACACACCTCTGCATTATTTTATGCTTTGGTCAGAGGCTGCAACTTGTTACCTGCCAACAGTATTTTTATTGCACGTATCTCAAGTCTGCAGGCTTGCACGGCTAATGCTCCCAGAGAACAAAATGCACATAAATAGCTGGAAAAGTGGACGAAGAAGCTATCTCTATCACTGCACAATTTGGTAGAACATTGCACACATAATTCGAAAGTTGTGGGTGCGAATCCCACCGAACCAAAAGTTGTTTTTGTTTTGTCAGCTTTATTTCTTTTTATTTATGCCCTAATCATTAAATTACAGCTAAAATAAAAGAATAACTAATAATGTCATCTGCACTTTCCCTGGCTAAAATGTCAGTTCGTTTCACTGGTTCAATTAAGGGGAGCTATCACCCCATGTAGAGTCGTTTTTGCTCTATGGCGCACATGTCTCCGGCGGATCAGCTTAAGCCTAAACACAGCCGAGTGAGAGGTGGCACTGTGCCTGCATGGTGACGACAGCAGCAGATCCACCACCACGTGGTTACGACAACTTACAATTCCGTTCCCTTCATGAGAGTACCACGATGGCAAAATTGCATTCGAGGTACGTGTATGTATTATGTTCTTTGTGTACTGTAATTGATTTATATTTGGATTCTTTGTCTTAATGACAGCCATTTCTTCAGCTGGCGAGCTTGGTGTTATGTAAAAGGAGATAATCTGTTTGTTCCACGACAATAGCTCGCCCAGAAAACGAGTCACCTTAACGATTCCAATTTCGTGCTTTGAGGGAAAAAGAAAGGAAATGCACAGATGCCTGTAGAACAGACTGGCTGTGGAATGTCATTCACCATGACAAGTGACTTTGCTTTTCATCAAATGCAGAGTGCACAACACTTTGCGGTGAAAAGCGAACCAGCGAGAAACAAAGGCAAAGAAACCGGGCACCTTGCTAGCATGAATGCCTGCAGTGAAGATTGCCTCACGCAAAAGTGCAGTTCTTTAGTTCTTTTGAAGAGCTGAACCTAATGGAAGAATTCCTTCTGTAAAAAGCTCCCCAGATGACCAGTAACAATTTAATGTAATGATAAAAAATGGGGCCTCGTGAGAGGCTGCTCAAGAGAATACTTTTACAGAAGTCATGCAGAGTTTACTGATGGGTTTATCAGTGATTCCTGTGTTCCTGTTGTTCATCCCCAGTGTGTCAATCACCCCATTCTGAAATGGCAATTTTCAAGCAAAATACCAAGGTCTGCCTACAAGGTCGATGGCAATAATACATGACCTCGACACATATCACTGATTGTCGTTTCAACCAAGTGTTTTTTGGCTTGAATAAATTGAAGTGCAATACCTTAATCACTTAACAGAAATACATTATGTGCTATCGTTTTGATAGACTTAGGGGTTGCTTTTTAATCTAAGATGTAGGCATTAACCAAGTAAGCTGTGGTTTTAGAACCAATGCTGGCTTCAAAGCAAACTGATGGTTGGCTCAGTCTGGAACAATGCAACAGCACACACAAGAACTTCCTGGCAAGCAGGCCTACTTTACACTATGGCTCTTGGAAAGTTGCATGCCTAGTTTTGCACACTGCAGCACACATTTGGTCACTGTGTAAATAACTGCTGGCTAAGCATAAAGAAATTTAAGACTTTTTTTTTCTTTCTCTGCAGCTTCTCATTATTAAGTTTTAAATAGCAGGATGCCTTGCTCAGGCATGAAATTCTTTCTTCTGGCAATTCAGTTCACATTAAGGAACATTAAAGAGAAAAGTTCTGTTCATTACAGCAAGCTACAGATGAGAACATCGAGTGAGTATCAGTACACAACAACACAGCTTCTTCGTTCACAACTTTTTGTAGCCACCATATTCATTTCACATGTAAGCCCTAAACATCCCGTCATCTGTTTTATCAGGCTTCATATAGATGTGCTTAGCAAATGCAAAATCACTGCAACATCAGATAGCAATTCATATTGCAGGTCAGTGCCTCTTGTGCTATGCGACAACCCCGTCTGACATCTTTCCATTACTGTATTTACTCGCGTAATGATCGCACCCCTTAAATTTTGTCGTCTAAATTCGATTTTTTTCCTCGCGTAATGATAGCAACCCGAACTTGCCACATCGATATGTCCTGTGCCAAGTCTAGCCGATGCTCCTCGCCTTTATTATCTGTCAAATGTTGCGTTAATAACTTTTCAAAACTCGCCAACTGCACACACCAAACATATTCTCATTTTTTGTCCACCGTTGACGGAAACGAGCCATTTAGGATTGCAGTAAGGGCAAATGCCGCCGTTTTCAGTGAATGCCCGCCATGTGTTTTCATGTCTGTGGCAGCTGAACGCGCCTATCATTGTTTCTGTGATCTGAAAGCAGGCATCGCTATGCTAATGCCGTAAATTTACTGATTTAAATGAAAGCATTCCTTATTTAGATGAAAGAAACTGTTTTGGCGCGCGTGACGTACTCACAACCTCCATAACTGACGAAAAGGAGAAGAAAAATGCGGTCGCTTCGCTCCGTCAGCCGCCATGTTTGTTTTGACATCACGCACTATTAGAGCAGCGGCCGCCTGTTGGTCGATCTGTGTTCATCTCGCAGCAATGTTTTTTTTCCTGAGACCACATTTTTTTGTGTGTCTGTGCTTTGTGATCATCTGTTGAAGCTCCATTTCACCATGGGGCGGTATGCGAGCTTTACTGCCGCGTTCAAGCTGAAGGCGCTTGACTACGCGCTAAAGCAATGTCGACAAGGTGGTTGTTAAGAGTTTCAAAAAGACTGGCATTTCCAACGGGCTCGACGGAACAGAAGATGACCCTCTGTGGGATAGTGAAGACACTGCCGGTTCCGACAGGGAATTGTGCGGCGACGTCACTGACACTTCGGAGTCTCAATGAACGTTAGCAGGTCAGAGAGGTAAAAAATAAAAGGGCAGTGTGCTATGCATGTAGCTCCTGCGTAATGTGTGCATTTCATTACAAAAGTAAGCTTTAATTTACTTTTATTTTTGGTTATGTTCATGATAGCTATCGTAAGAATTCTGTTTAGTGACCTTTTCGCATTTTCGGTGCTCGGAATATTTTTTCACGGAAAATTTACACCGCGCAATGATTGCATCCCGAAGTGGGAGTAAATTTTTTTGGAAAAAAAAGTGTGATCATTATGCGAGTATATGCGGTAATTTAAAGTTCAACATTAAGAGACTTGCTGCCGAAATGAAGGCTAACAACTGTACTCTGTGCAATAGGTAATTATTGTTATATACAAAGAAAAACACGCTAGAACTAAAATACCTTTTTTTGACATAGTATGTGCTTTTCTTTGCAATGTTTACCAGCTGGTAAAAAGTCACAGAATGATGGTTATTGCGACAGCTTTACAGGTCCTAAACAAGTTCAACATTCATAAACACAAAAATTGCTAAAAACACCAAACTTGATTTTTCAGCAGCAGAGAAATCGTACACACAGCTGGTAGCACAATAAAGTGTCCCGTCAAAGCCAGCTTTAGACGAGTCTGTGTAACCAGGCAATGATATTTTGTAAAACTGAGAAATGCTGCTGCACTGAAAACACTCCATATGCAGCACAACACATGATATTTTGTCGACACCAAGAGCAGCCATGTGAGGCCTAACAGACCTTTCTAGTTAGCTGCGTAGCATCACTGCGCTTTGGCGGTGGCGGGGGCGGAATTTTGCGCCTAAACGTACCATCATCGGCACACTCCGTACCAGGTGGGGGGAGGCAGCAGGGGTCGCGGAAACCCAGAATTTCATGCGGAGTCGCAGTTGGTTCAGAGGACAGCTGCTGCGCCACTTTCCACTTCTTCTCCATGACCCGCTGCAAGTCCCGCAAGAACACATCCGGTGGCTTGCTGCAGGTGACCGGACCAGCCGGCGACGATCGCCACGCAGATGATGAGAGTCTGGTGCTTTCGCTGCGTTTAGGTGGGGGCGGCTTTTGCCGCACCACCACTTGCTGCAAAGATGGCCTCTCTTCACTGCGGGCCACAGAACAGATAGGGTCTGCATAGATCGGGGCCGGTGGGCTGTGCGTGGGTGTAACGCTATCGGGGCTGTTTGTAGGCGTAGCTAGTTCAGAAGGGGGCGGTGGCAGTGAGTTCAAACTTGACGTGCTGGGCCAGCTCAGAACATCGCCAAGCTGCAAAGGTGGCGGTGGAGGAGGGAATGACTCGAGGCTTAGCGTGCTGCCTGCCAAATCGTTGGCACCAATGTTGGGAGCATGTTCGGGTGCCGGTTGCACGGCAACATGCCGCTCGGGACTACATGATGGAGGCCGAGCATTGCTAGGTAGACTGGTCTTCCTCGACAGTGTGGCCGAGGCACAAATGCGCTCATCAGTCTGCGACCGGCGCAGGCTCATTCGGCCTCCCGATACTCTGCCCAAACTACCCGTGAGGCTCTTCCTTGTGTCGTAAATTCCGGCATTGTCGGGTAGATCAACGGACGACTGCTTAGCAAGCGTGCGAGTGGTGTTTGTCAGGGGGATCTTGGGTGTCATAGACGGCTTTCTCTTGATAGTTCCAACGGGTGCATCGGCATCGAAAAAGGCAATCTGCTGCTGCTCCGTTGGCGTGGCAGTGAGCTCGAGCGACACTCCGCTACACGATTCCTGCTGGGCAGAACTCGCCGTGATGGTCAAGCCTGAGTCCGCACTGCCTCTGCGCTCGGAGGATGACGGACTGGCCAGCTCTGGTGATCCACTGTCCGGGCTTACAGCCGCCCTGGCCATAGAATTGATGGAAAAGCTACGGGCATGAGCCAGGGTCTCCAAGTCTTCCTCCACAATGTCACGCATCAGGTTGTCATAGTTTTCTTTAATTATCCGGCCATACTGAAAGAACAGAAAATGCCATTGCACACGACTTTTAGAAATGTTAGAAATGGCTCACCTTACATTTTTTCCTCTTGATGTCGTGTAAAGCACATTTTTTGTTCCCCAGCAGAAAGCACACGTTTTAGTCTTACAAAAGCTGAAAGTGGCATGAAGGCTAGCAAATGCGGGATCCCAAGAATTCAACTCTGTTTTAGTTCGACTATATTTTGTGTTTTGCAAGCTTTTATTTCCTGGTATAGATGAAGTTTGAAAAAAGCTCCCTCGTACCCTAGCTCTTCAATAACTTCCTGGTCGTAAAATGCCACAGTCATTCTGCGGCAGAGCTTCTTACACTGCTGAAAGATGCTGCCATGCAGCACCACTTGGCCACGGAGGCCATCGTTAAACACGCACGATTCCAGCTTTCAATCAACGTATAGGTGTGCATGTGCAAAACACTTGGATGTCTCGGACACTGACTGCTTAACTTTCCAACATCAACGGCAACACGACACGAGGAGCGTACACAGGAGCTTGTTCATTCCTTGCATAAGGGCCATTCACAACAAAATTGCAGCACAATTAATTTGTGCTGTCTATCATCCAGTTATGTCACAAGATAAATAAAATGCCGTTTTTGTCAACTGCTTTGACGTGTTATGTCTTTTTTGAATGAATTGAAAACGTAATGTTTCGTTTGTGCCATTTCTTTATAAGGATATAAGGACAGAGAGAGACAGAAATAGAGAGGAAAGACCGAGAGGTTAACCATGCTTGGCTTGGTTGGCTAAAGAAAATGCTTGGCTTGGTTGGCTGGGGTTGTCCCCACAACTCACATGTGCCTTAATCACTGCCACAACGGAGACAACATACATGCAGTTGCGAGATTTGTCTTACATTTATTCTACTTAAATCTTGTTGTAACGATACTGGCTTTACTGAAAAGCTTGAAGTGCACAGGGCAGTTCGTTTTTCTGGCCTTTCACCTTTACATGTAGTCATTTTATGGAAGCAGCCATTGTAGGTTGAAGTAGATTTGAATGCTGTAATATTTGTTCAAGCATTGAAAATGCTTCAATGCACATGCCCACACTACACACAGAGGTCGGCATGCAGTGCCCTTGTGAGTCGACTCTGTGCCGACGCCCGAGTAATTCCATTTCCATTTAATTTGAGACGTCAAACCTTACCACTACAATAGAACCTCGCTAACTCAAAATCATTAGAGAGACAGGAATAACAGAGCTGAAACTATGAAAAATGATTTTAAAGGAGTGCTGCAGTGCTTCAGGGGTGCCTGAAGTGCGTACATGCAGGAGGGCTAGCAGACCAAAAGCCGTGTCCTCCTACTTCTGGAGCAGCTCATATTTTCTTATGTACCATGAAACTGCCTTTCATCTCCACAGTCTGTGGACGAAAACAGAAGAGATTCATTCACTTTTTACCTTGGCGATTCTGCATCCTGTCACCCAGCGCTGCAAGGTCAGCTTGTCCTCAGCACAAAGGTACTTGATGTACTTGGACGATTTTGTTTGAATTTGGGGGTGCTGCAAGAGTAAACACAAAGGGCCATGAAACATCTGATTCTTCACAGGTGCTGGGAGCAAGAATTAGAGAAATTATCTGCTAGCAAGTTGCTTATTTCAAAGTGAACAGTGACAAGAGCTAAAGAATTTTAAACATTTTACTAATCAGGTGAGAGTTATTCCACCAGAATGCGCATGTCACACAAGATCTTGACCCAGGCAGTTTGTGCCATTTCAGCTTACAACTTCCTGCCCACCACTTCGAAGCTGAACGTTGTCCAGCCGATATGCTCATTGTATTTATTGACTCATTGTCCATGCACACAAATGCTGCATTTATGACTTTCATTGCGAGTCACCCATCAGCCGTGTGTGCCAGTCATTATTAAGAAGAAAACGCACTGTGAGGGTTTGCCACACAGTATCACACTGGTCAGCAGCAGACCTGCCTTCGCAGTTAGGCTTAACTAACTGCTGTTACTTTACTGATTACCTTAGCTACATTTAAAGTGAACGCACCAGTAGCAGTAGGAAAGCTACAACACCCTTTGGCCAAATTGCAAGAAGAATTTTCTTGTGGCTTTGTGCTACAAATAGGTGTTTGTCTATTTCTTCTTTCTTAACTCTTCCGCCATCTAGCGGGATTCCGCAGAACTCACTTGCGATGCTAGTGTTTGTGTGCTTCAAGTTGTTGATGAATTCACTCTCCTGCTGCCAGTTGCTAGCTTCTTGGTTAGCTCAATTGGTAGAGTGACCACACTGGGAAGCCCGTCAAGGTCCCGGGTTCGAACCCCGGATTCGATAACTAAAAATCTTTTCTTTCCAAGATATCCGTACGGATTTCCTTGTAGCTCTGTGCTACAAATGAGTGGTTGTCTATTTTTTCTTTTTTAACCCTTCCGCGACCTTGTGTGATTCCACAGAACTCATTTGCAATGCCCCAATGCTAGCCATTCTGCGTTCCTCCAGATTAGCAAGAAAGCGAAACTTCTACCAGTACTATCTCATGTCACGCAAAGACAATACCACCAACTCTGCCACATCTATCATCTCCATGTTGGAAGCAGCATTTTATAGAGTCAATTCATTTGCAATGGTAGCGGAGTTTGAAAGACAACTTTGCCGCAATACAAGTATGATGAGGTGAAGTATACTGAAAATCTGATGGGGTCACTTCTAATCAGACGCTGACTGTATTTTTCTTTGGGAAGTTTGAAAACTTTTGAATAATAAAATTTTAGTGCAAATCGAATCGAGTAAAAACACTATTTGAAAAATATTCACAATTTCAAACATTAACACACTCCTAATCAAAACAACTATACTGAGGGGCACGCTCAAAGATCTCATCAAGCAATAGCTGAGCTACACTCTAAGATTCAACTTACCTTGATTGCAAAGCCATAATCTGTAGGTGCTTTGTACTTTTTTTTCCATCCAAAGCCCACATATATGTTGTTCATCTCGAAAGTTGTAAGGCAAACCAAATCTTTGGGCAACTGTAAAGAAGTTGAATGCAGTGCAACGTTTACATTAAGACCACAGTGCATGTATCCCAGTAACAGCAGCCATCAGATTTCAAAGGGGCCAGAAGACAAAGTAATGGTCACCATATCATCTAATTTTAGCACTGTGCTTGTAGCCAACTACAACAGCAATATTATGAACATAGTCTTTGTTACGGAACAATACTGTATTTACTTGAATCTAGGCCCACCCTGATTCTAAGGTGACCCCAAAAAATCCGATGCCTGAAAAAAAAAAAAAAGCTTAACTCAGATGTAGGCCAAACTAAACAGCGAAGACAGCATTCACAAAGAGAGAACATTTATTGACCATGAAAATGAAACAAGGCAGTTCATTCATTACGCAAATAACTCCAGAAACATACAGCTGTTAGTCCTATAGTGTGTTTTCTCTGTCACCGCCTTTGCTGATGCCGCGCTCATTCCAAGTCCTCGTCACTGCTTCCCTCGTTGCTGACTTCCTTGTTGCTGTCTTCACACTGTGCGCGATCCTCGGTGCCATAAAGTACATTTGATATGCTGCACTTTTTAAAAGAGCACACAATCAAAGTTCTTGGGGTGTCATCCCACGCTGCAGCCCCTTCAGCGACGCAAATTTTTTTCGTCTACTCCCAAGTCCCACCCGGCTTGAACGTTGAACAACAACACCACAGCTAGAACAACTTTCCGTTTATAAGCGGTACTATAATGACACCGTCTGTTTGGCACCATTCAGCTACACCACACACAAAGCACTCAAAACGCGACTCGAAATGACAAACGGCTTTCCTCAACACTCAAGACAAAGATCAAAATGGCAGCCTAACAGATGCCTTACTCATGTACTTAAGCTAAGTGTTGGCTCGGCTACTAGCGGCTACAATACAGTCTAGGTGGCGCTAGTTGTGCACCACTTTTTTCTATGAAAAATGGCGCAATATTTGAAGTGCTCGAATCTAAACCAACCCTGAAGTTTGATACAGTAAAATTTGAAAAATAACTATCGGCCTAGATTCGAATAAATACGGTAAATCATTTCTCTTCGAATAGCAACAACATAGCACTAACAGCAAATATTTTCTCTCTCATTCAGTCTTCGAGCCGCAGGTAAGTTGCGAATGAATAAATATGCAGTATAGTCTCAATGATACAAATCACACAAGATTACGAAGTATCGCCAAAAAACATGCATAACTAGTATGTCAAACTTACTAGTACTAGTACCCAAGTATAGGCAACATTATTTGTAGCTATTAACTATGGAGCAGTAATTGGGACATAAACGAAAAGGGATCACAAAGGACATGAAAGCAACTTCTTCACGAGTATGGATCGAACCTACGACCTTCGGCTGCTCTGGTGCCAACTTTGATGGGCATTTCTGTGCATGTAAACCTGAGTGATACGAAGTTCTTCGCATAGCCATGATGGGGAGTGTGGAACACTTTTTTTTTTTTGCAAGCCGGAGTCACCAAGGACATGACATTTCTTTACAACCCAAATAATGAAACCTCCCCACGGCATTAAGTCTGCTATTATGCCCAATGGCTGCCTACTAACTTTCAAGAGACCCCCATTCGGTGAAGATTACAAGGATAAAACTGCACGGGAAGTGTTTGAAGCATTCACAATGAAGTGTAAAGCTTGTGCATGTGTTAGCATGCCTTCCATAAATCTAGCTGACAAGGGGTGTTGCTAACTGTGTAACTGATCTTATTTAAGAGGGGAGGTGGCATTGAAGAAAAACTTTTTTATTTGTTGACCTACAGCAATGACATTTGGCATGCATACTCATAAGTGTCTCGAATAGGGAAATATGTAGTTTCATCATGATAGCTTCAGTAGTTCTCAAGTTACATAATGCTACATGGTCCAATTACATGGTCTGCTCGTGGAAAGCCTAGCGCTGGAACAAAACATGCCAGACAGCTGCGAACAGTGTTGATCTTTACTCAAAAAAAAAGCTACAGGGTATGGCACTCTCAAAATTTTTTAATAAGTTCTTTTTTTTTTGTTAGAGTCATCATGGCCGACACACAATGTCAGAAACAGTGGCACGGAGAAATCATCGTTTAGAAAAATAACAGGGCCATAAAACAAAAATTGAAGATTGCTGTACCACAAGCAGTGTTCAGAGATTCAGAAAAAAAAAAAACAGAATTAAAATCGGTCCAGTCATTCCCGTGCTACTCTTTCCACAAGCAATGCACAATGTCCAAAACATACTTGTGAGGAAAAGCCTGTCAAAGTTTTCGGCAGGCTTTTTCCAATGAACTTTTGTGTTTCTCGTTGGATATTGATGAAAATTGGCACAGACACTAAGAATGACCTCACAGTGCTTCCACAAAAAATTTTGAAGCAATACCACAAATACTTTACGAGAAACAAATTATTTCTTCATTGAACCATGTGGAAGGGCTGAGCATAATGTCAAAAAAACAGTATTGAGAAAGCTGCGTTTAAAGTTTCAACTTTTCTTTACGTCTCTAAGGCACCTAAAAATTATGATCTCAGGTTTGTCTAGTAACATTTGACTTCTTTTCATGATTTACTCCTTTTCATGATTTACAAAGAACAAGTATGGATTTCAAACCAAGTTTTTTGTATGAAGGAGTGGTGTGATAGGTATGACAGAAAAGATTGTAATTGAATAAAACCATATACTGAAATTATTACACATATTTTTTGTGCTGAAGTTGTAATTAGCATAATTAAGTACTTGATTACAAATATTCACTGAGCTTTTCTTTATTTGGAGAGAGGTTTATTGCATCAGAAAAATGGATAACACCATGGCGGCCTGTGCCTTCTTTCCGAATAACGAAGTTATGAGCAGAAGACTGGTGGCACAGGAATTTCTAGCAGTATAAGTAATGACACGAAACAGGCATATAAAAATTCGTGCCCCTGATTCATACATGCTCTTTCGCCGCTCTAGCCGTGAAACGCATCATCATAGAGCCGGTCGCGGAAACTCTAATCTGCAGCAATTCATTAACCTCGGCACATTGATAGACGTTCGTGGTGATATCAAGCGTGGCTCCAAGCACATCTGAATCGCATCAGAAAAACTTATTGACAGCACTCCATATGACCGTGGGGTGCGCGGCCGCGTGGACAGTGCAGCCGGCGCTTAATGCACTTGCCGGCGGCATTCGATGACGATGCGCGAAACTGGTAGCCGCTGTTCCGAGCAAGCCTTGGCAGTGAGGGGGGGGGGGGGGGGTGACGAGCTTGAATGTGTTGTCCACTGCCGATGCGTAAAATGCCCGTACGTGATTCAGAGGAGCTAGCGAGTGATGTGGTATTCCTTGCGAAGAAGCGCGTCACCAAAAGTGCGCTTGCGCGTCGTTCCTGCCCGCAGTCTCGCTGTTGGCGGAGTTAGGGCTAAAGCCGACTCCGATGACGCGCCGCACTCGTAGACCGCACGCCCACTCGTAGTAACATGATCGCGCATCCGCTTACTGCTCGTAACTAAAGCGTAATTATATCTTAAGTGATTATCAAGCCGGGAAATGACGAAGTGGCGATTTTCGAGAGCCATGTCCTCGCGATGCACAAGCAGCAGACGACGATATCCCGGAGCGAGCATCGGACCAATGGCGAGGCGAGCTGAGGCAACATGGCGGCCACGGCCAATCAAGGGCTTCAAAACGCCCTTCAAACATTTGCTTTTTGCTCGCTTGTTGATAAAGGGAGGAGGCAGCTGAGGCGGGAAAGTTAAACAAAGAGAAAGGCTCTTTTTGATGGGCCCAAGAAGCCAGCTCCCGGCCCAAGCATCGCGAAGCTATCATTTTTTGAAAATCGCCGTTTTCTCGCCATTTCCAGAAAAAGTTTTGCTATCTAGGTGGGTGAAACGAATTTTCCGAAGCACTTCTGCACGGTTTTCAGTGTAGATATTTTGGAACCAGATAGAAAAAGGGTTCCAGAAACTGAGAACTTCAGTTTCAAAAAATATATTTTTTTGCCATTTTTCACGATCCCAAAGCCGCGTCCCCCCTTAACAAGTAAACTGGACTGGACGCCTGCGCCATTGAAAGTGTAGATAATTTCCCTTCTCCTGTGCACTTCGTTTTGAAGCATACTGGCATGTTTTCGCAATGAAATCAGTGAACACTAGTCCCGTTTCTTTCTTGTCCATGTTTATTTTGCAATGTTCTTAACTAGCAATAAAGATGACATCCCATTTATACACGTGACAGCCTGATGAAGACTATAAGGCCAGGTTCTGTTTCATGTGATCGAGTTGTTGAAACCACTGCCTTTAGACAGAGATTTTGTCAGAGTGATTTCAGAACATTCCAAACAAGAACTGAATTGGAACATTATATGCCGAAACATTTTTTTCTCGAAACTACAGACCAAAGTTGATAAGCACAGCTATGATAATCCCAGTCACACTTCCAAGTGGAACAGTTTTCGTCAAATTAGGTAATGGTACGGAACAGTTTTCGTCAAATTAGGTAATGGTACAGATAAACAGATTACATCTCGTTGGCATGAGACAGAATTGGAAAGTGGCATCAGCAGCATGCTGGCTACCCCCTTGTGTAGGTGCATGCTGCTCTGTCTGGTGATGCCTCAATGTGCACCAGCCCAGCACACATTTGCCAACACACCAGAAAAGTTTAAAACAATGGGTTGTTCTTAGGCTTGCTTTCTACTATATCTGTGATTCACGCAAACGCGCGTACACACACACACACACACACACACACACACACACACACACACACAAAAGGAAAAGGCTCATAAAATCATCAAAATAGGAGTTCAATGTAGCTACAGAGCAAACTTGAAATCTTTGTTGCCAGTAGCTAACTTCGCATCAACACTGGCGTATCAGCCATGCTAGTCGAAAGCAACAATCACCTTCGATTTGCCCTTGGGGCAATAGTACAGCCCCGATGCACGCAGGAGGCAAAAGTGTTTCTTCCAGACTTTCTTGCCGTCACTTTTCAGGTAGAGGAGTCCCTCCACCTCGGGCACTCGTGAGCTGCCAAAGAATTCCTGCACAAAGATTGATTCTATAGTATATAAAAAATGCATTTATATTTACATTTGCCACCAGCAAGCAGGGCTGGGTAGTATCGAGAGTACAGGTAAACTCAGAAATAACCAACTTCCATATGGCAATATTTTAAAACGAAATTGTTCTTTGCTGGTGTCCACCACGGCTCTGCTGACACACTTTCATCACACAAATGACCTTAAAAAACATACCATACTTACTCGCGACAACTTGGCATCAACTTTTCTGAAGTAAAGATGGGTTCATCAACCCATCTTTATTTCAGAAACGTTTACGCCAATTTGGGGCAAAGATTCATTACGCGGGAGAAAAAGCAGGAATTATAACAGCGAAAATTTAGCATGATGGTATTGCTTGTCTTGGTCCGCAAAATGCGCAGCGCATCGTTTTTGTAACCCCAAGATCTTGTTTTCTCCAGTAACGAACGCGTGCGAATCGACGCCGAAGCGTCGTCCAGCTGGTCGGTTTCCGTGCTCCAGCACATGCTCGACCAACTGTCAGTTTAAGCGGAGATGGAGGTTATGAAAAAAATAATACAGGTCGAGACTTAACTGGAAATGCTTTAAAATTTCATCTAAAGAGCACAAGGTGCCTGTTAAAAGGTCGAAAGTGTGCAGTCTTCGAGCACTTTGCTGCCAATAATTCACCGCCGCTAGCCATTGTTGATCGCATGAGTCAAAGAGTCGAGCCTCACTCAACAAATAACAACAATTTCTCTCGCTGATGCAGCGCAAGAAATGATAAAAAGAATCACTCTTCTGCGCATTTTTCGAGCGCCGCGACTGGCGTATAACATGGTACAAATCGGGGACCGCCACTGGCCGCTGCGCACCTGTGTATGCTGTGAAACCTATTTGCGGGGTCCATGTATTGTCGAGCAGCGTAGCTGGACAATGCTTTTCTCGTGTAATTATCTCCGTTATAAATGAAAAAAGGCATTGCTCGCAAATGGAAGCCGTTGTGCGGCGCGCTCTGTAGGAATAGGCTACAAGCAGCTGGTCAGATTCGCGGCAGTTGTTGGCTTGCAAAAGCCAATGCATCAAGGTCATTCACACCCGTCAGCCGGAAAGTTCGTGATGCGGCAATGGATGACGTCAGCGCCAATCTTGGGAGGTCGAAAGAGCTCGCAGTGAGAGAACTTAGCAGGGACGACATTGCCATTATTACGACTGTATGTGGCACAAACATGGCTGCAAAATGGCATGACACTGGACTTAGTTTGGATTTCGCAGTCCTGTCAAACTTCTTCCTAGCTTGCAGTTGGCACAAGGCTCTGCCAGATGGAGCGGAAGTTTAACAAACGTTACATGGCTCTGTCTGTGAGCGAAATGTCCATGAGGAGTCGGCTCGAAAACACCGAGAGGGACAAACTCATGGTGCTGGCGTATTTTAGTTGCAGTGGCCACTACAAGAATAATTGCTGTTTTTGGTGTGCAAATTTCATCTGATTTAGTAGTATCTTTCATAAATAAAAACACAATTTTAACTTTAAAACTCGTTTTTCTCAAAACACCAATTTCGCCATTCTTTACAATGTGCCCCTCCCTTTTCGGGCGCTTCTAGTGCTCGGATCTGCATGAAATTTTGCCCAAATTTTTTCCAAAGTATGACAAATGCAATTATCTTGTTTAAATTTCAATATTTTATTGTACAATAAAAAATTGTATGTATACCTTTACTAGGGTAGGTGAAATATGGACTTTTTACGTCTATTATTTTTCACGTGCAGTACATATTTTGTATGCACTTCCTAATTCGTTATTTGCACTCTACACTTTATTTGAAGCATTATGAACTATTGGTCGGTAAGAACTTTATTGGAAGTCCGGCACATTGATTGATATGTAGGGTTTAACGTCCAAAAACCACTATATGATTATGAGAGACGCCGTAGTGGAGGGCTCCGGAAATTTAGACCACCTGGGGTTCTTTAACGTGCACCCAAATCTGATGAAAGTCCGGCACAGCTTTCGCCGACCGGACCTTAGGTCTCCTGCGTGAAGAGGTCAAGACCTTGTTTGACCGCCGCTTCGCGGACCTGCTGGACGGCCCAGAGTTGGTCACCGAGGCTAGGGCTGCACAGGGCAGCGGCCAACCGCGGCGGAAGGGTTCCGGATTTAGCACCTTGCGGATTTCTAGCACAGTCCCGGAACATGTGATTTATTGTTTCACTATGGCATATCTTGCATATATTCGTCGGATATATATTGGGGTATAGTCCTATGAATGGTAAAAAATTACAGAATTTTAGGGATGCAAAGAGGGGCGGACAAAAGGGTTAAGGTTTTCACTTTCTCATGTTGCAGAGCTAAAAGTGTGCAACTTGCAAGAAAACTAATTATATACTTTAAATTAGCATAAAAAGTTCCATAAACAGCTCAAATTTCATTGCTCTAGGGTGAATATTAAAGAAGAAGTGTCTTCGAGTAGCATCTCCCCTTAGAACCATCAGTGTGCATAGTGTACCAGCCGAACGCAACCTGCAGAACAAGTGTCCAACTAACAACAAAAACACAGCGTCGGATGGTGGCGCACAAACGTTGTGGGAGCAGGAGCACAACACACCATCGTTGCCGTTGCGTTTTGCATGGCCTCCGAGATGGCGGACACATGGCGTGTTTTTATGCTGCACGCCCACAGTCTCGGAGGCTATGCGCTTTGTTTTTGCTCTCTTTTCTTGACGCTGTGCTTGCATGGCGCTATAAGCAAAGAGGTTTCTCCTGCATTTGACAGATGGCACTCCGCCATCAAAAGACATTTAAATTTTGATTGACGTCGTCCGAGCTGCACTGCCTACAACTGTTTAGCATGGTTGTCAAACTATGTTTTTACTTTTATAGTGTAATAACCGTAACTACTTGAATCTAACGCGCACCTTTTTTCCGGTTAAGTGGGCCCATAAATCGCATGCGCATTAGAATAGTGTACGAAAAAAAAAAATGAATACGGTCATTCTATTGCCATCGGCATTTCCAAAATGGTCGCCCCCTACAAGCGTCGGCATGGCGTGTCGGCCATTTCTGCTAATGTGTTTCCTGTCTGCGGCACTTCGTACGTGTGCTGAGGAGTTCCTCATCTTGTAGTGCATTCACATCAACGGCATGGAAGGGCTGACTCCAAAGACTAGACGAGTGCACCACGATGCCGCTTTTAAAAGAAAAGTCATTGCGTGTGCACAAACAGACGAAAATCGGGCTGCATCGAGGTCATTCAAAGTTCCCAAAACATGCTTGCAAGACAGGCGGAAACAAAAGCAGAAGATTGTCGACAGCAAAGCTTCACGTAAAGGCTTCAGTGGACAACTGCAGGGTTGGTTCCTGCAAATTGAGGAGCTGCTCGCCGAGTATGTGCTTGAGCAGCGAGCGGCACAGCGGCCCATGACGACAGAACTGCTCCAAGTGCAAGCTGTGCAGTTAGCCTTAGAAAAAGGGCTAACGCGGAGCGAGTCCAAAGCGAGCTGGTGCTGGCTAATCAACTTTATGAAGAGGAAAGGCTTTTCCCTCTGAAGGCGAACGGGCATATGCCAGAAGTTGCTGGAGGAGCACAAAGAAAATATTCACAGTTTTCAGAGGTTCGTCCTCAACTTGCGGCACAACAACGGCTACCTGCTTGAGCAAATCGGGAATGCCGATCAGATGCCTCTTTACTTCGACATGCCTGCCACCACAACCGTCGAGAAAAAGAGGGAGAAGCAAGTTAGCGTGCTGACATCTGGCCATGAAAAAACTAGAGTGACGGCAACGCTCTGTTGCACATCAGATGGGCACAAGCTTCCCCTGTACCTGATATTTAAACTGAAGATGCTCCCAAAAGGAGTTGTTTTCCAGAGTGGTGAAATCGTGCGGGCCGATGAGAAAGGTTGGATGACGACATACCTGGTCGCCGATTGGATCCATCACGTCTAGCGCAACTGGCCTCGCGCCGGTTTGGGCCTGCGAATGATGCTCGTGCTTGACGCGTTCAGGTGCCATCTCGACCAGTGGATCAAGGAAAAGCTCACTGCGTGCAATACGGACCTTGTAATCATACCTGGCAGCACGATGTCACAATTTCAACCACTAGATGTCTGCCTGAACAAGCCGGTGACGGACAAGATACGGGCACTCTACACTGACTGGCTGATCAATGGACGACACGATTTCACGCCAGGCAACAGGATGAAGTGCACCTCTCTCCAAGATTTCGCTGCGTGGGTGAAGGACGCGTGGTGTGCAATACCAGCAGCCATGGTCATCAAGGCATTCACGAAATGTGGCATATCGAATGCCATGGACGGTACCAAGGACGAGATGCTTTGGGCCGTTGACAGCGATAAGGAGTTGTCCGACAGCGACAAGGACTGACCTATTATGCGACTCGTAACGCCGCCGCAGTGGTCACAGTTTTAGCTACAGGGTTGGCTGTTTGACTATGTTTTATCTTTCGAAACTTCAATGCATTAAAACCCAAATACTTGTTTTCAATGTGCGAAGGTTGACTCCTCTGAACTTTTTTTTCTTTTCTCTTCCGTCGTGAAAAATGGATGCGTGTTACAATCGATGTCTTACTTTTTTTTTTGCCGTGGAAACTGGGTGCGCGATACAATCGAGGGAACGGTAGAATGGAATAAATATGGTATTTTGTGATATGACAGCTTGATTTACCGCTGTTTCTATGGAAAATGTGGGGGGCGTTAAATATGCGAGTGGGTTCATTACACGAGTAAATACGGTATACTAAAGGATTGCAAAGGAAAAAAAAAAAAAAAACGGAAGGCAAGCATTTGTCGCACGGAATCGAACCAGCAACCTCTCAATTCTGAATGCGCGGCACTAACCACTACATCACGGAGCATACGTTGTCTGGAGTGCTCACAGAAAGCCATTTATATACACCATCCACCATTTTGCAGTCCTCAGAGCTTTGAAACTCCAGCGCGTTTTCGTTATCTGTGGAGAGATGGCCCGACAGGCTCGCGATGGGCGCGCTCCGTAGGTCGTCGCCTTGATGAAGCGTTGCCTCCACAGACCGTGGTCTTTCCTGCACACGTGCTTATCAGAGTCGCAATTCCGGAGAGGACGAAGGTCACTTCGCACGCTGCCTTGGCCTCGTATACGAAAGGAGCACACTGCTGACGCACGATGCAGGAAGATGTGTGACAGTTATTTGTGCTTGTGCTGTGTATACTTGTGCGCTCGTTTCGTGCATCTTTCTGTTTGAACAGCGTGCTTTAAATGTCGAGCTGTGACAGTTGTTAGTTTACACTCATCCTGTGTATGCTAATTTCATGCGTTCTTTCTGCTTGAGGTGTGGGCTGCAAGTCTTGAATTGCTTGCTGTTTTTAATGCGACTTCGCAATTTTTGCTGTTGCTGAAACAATGCACAATAAATGCTCAACTACCTCTGTAAAGATGAGTTTCGCTTTCGTGTTATACAAATTCCTATATAGGGAGATCAGCCACATTTTTTTTATAGAACACAGTAGCATTTAACTTAATATTAGAGCTGTGCGGATAGCCAAGTTTCGGGCAGGAAGCAAATTCAAATAATGAAGCTTGAGTGCTAATCGAATCAATAATTGTCTAATATTTTTCTGATACTTCAAAACGAAATTACAGAAAGAAGCTGCAGGGAATACCAAGACATATTCTTACGAGATAGGAATATGAAAATCAGAAAAGGTTGATGAATGGAGAGCCTGCCAAATCGTGTTCACTAGATGTCTTATAAAGATTGGGATAGAGCATTCGTGTTTATTCGCATGATTTGGTACAACCAAAGTGGTGCGGACGACGTTTTACACAATGGCACTGGTATCGGGTCCAGGTCACAAGTTTTTTGCACATGATTTTTGCAAAGGCTGGATGACTGTGCTCTTCCCAGTCGCAGACCTGGTCAAGTAGCCCTTTCGCAACAAAAAGTAGTGCATTACATGGTGAAAATAAAAAATATTCGTTAAGCACAGCAACCTGCACACCTAGCGGCAGCGCGACGTTTGCTGCAGGAAAAGGAAACTGATGCTAAGTGCGGCAAAGTGATGAGGGAGATGTAATGTGCATACTCCCATGAGCTAGGAAAGCTTTATGTTATGCCGTTTCTCAAATACACCATAAAAGCTCATTAAGTAGGCCCTTAATAATTAAAAAAATCATTCTGATCTGTTCTGTGGTCCTAGCCAACATATGTATTGTTTAATAATATCAACCACTCGTTAAGTTCGTGACATTTGGCCACAACAAGGTCAATTCAGACAATCCTCAGAGCACGTAGAGCGCAAAGTGCGGCACATTTGTGGTGTACAACAGCAAAAACGGCATTTGAAGTCAACTAAAACAAGCTGGCGTCATCCGTAAGGTTTTGTCCGCATGCAAAAAGGACGCTCAGCAGTTTCGTTTTAACTTAAGGGGAGACGCGGGTCGAAAAGTCGCGGTTTTCCGGAAAATTTTCGCTTTTTTTTTCCGGCTGTATTGGCATCCTTGGACTATAATCTATTACTTCTGAAAATATCAAGCTGAAATTCGCACGAGAAGTTATCAAAAAATGCTTCCAAGTGGGCAGCGGTGACGCGAGAAAGTCGCGAAAAACGGCGAAGTTCGCGTCGTCCTGACGCGAAAACGATGCGTTGGCCGCCATTTGCAATCGTGCACGCATGCTGCGAAGGCCGTATCCTTCATAATCCACTAGTAGCCAGTCTCGTGCCTTCCCACAGAATAAACAAAAAACGAGAAAAACAACGCGTACGTCACGCGTTTTGAATATCGCGGCACACAGCGCGAGGCCGCCATTGGACGGCGGTGCGCTCCACGCTCCTCCCCCTCCTATCTTTCCGGCAAAAGAGCGAAGCCTCGGACGTCGCGATCGAGTTTTTCTGCGTTTCTCTGCATTTTTGTGTCATGGCAAGCCCGAAGAAGTGCAGTTCAGATAATCGAAAGTTCAGAACTCGCCACAAGTATCGAGGGAAACGACGTTGGACGCTTCGCAAAGCGACAGCGAACGACGATGTCGCCCCCGACCAACGCCCCGACGCTCCGACTTCGGATAGGCCTAACACCGTCACCGAACCCTGCGACAGTGGTTGTGAAATGGCCGCTGCCGTGGAATTCGTCAGTGCATCCCAAAGGAAGATTGGATTCTTCGAGAGTGAACGTAGACCGGTAGATGCTGCTACTGCGAACATGCTGCTTTGCGAAATCGATGTGCTGACGGCACTTGTGGCGGGTGCGCAATGCCCAACCTGCCGCGAACGGAAGCTCGGCGTGCGAGAGGCAGCTGGAAAGTGCAAAGGACTTTCGGCATTCCTCGAACTGTGCTGTCAAAATTCTGATTGCCCTGAATCTGCACTTTCGTTCACGCACACGTTGAGACGTACTGCTTCGGCCGGGGACCAAGGAACGAGCGCTCGTTTTGACAGCGGCAGCTCGCGTGACAGCTTTGCTGTAAACGTGAAGGCAGTTCTGGCAGCACGCGCTATAGGCGCAGGCCACGACCAACTTTCACGATTTTGTGCGATTCTCGGTCTTCCGAGCCCGATGCATCACAAGACATTCAACGGCATTTGCAAGAAGCTCCATGGTGCGGCGATGACGGCAGTGAGCAAAAACTTGCACCAGGCACGAAACATCACGAAGGACGCAGTCGGCGGCAGAGATGTGCCAGTCATGTTTGATGGCACCTGGCAGAAAAGAGGTCATAAAAGCCACAATGGAGTGGGCACAGTCGTGTCCCTGGACACGGGGCTCTGCCTCGATTTTGAAGTTCTTTCGAACTACTGCCATGCTTGCAGTATACACAGGAACCTTGGGGAGGATAAAGAGATATGGCGAGCTTTTCATCTTCCAGTTTGCCAAAAAAACACTGACTGCTCATCCCATGCAATGGAACCTGCGGCAGCTGTCAATATATGGCAGAAGACCTTGTCTTATGAAACTCCACTGCGATTCACCAGCTTCCTAAATGATGGTGACAGCAAGGCCTACACTGCAGTCTGCGAGGCAAATGTATACTGTGACACCCCCATTGACAAAGAAGAGTGCACGAACCACGTTGCAAAGCGCTTGGGAACTGCCCTACGGAAATTGGCAACGCCACTGCCACGAGGCGAAAAACTGAAAGATGCGACAATAATAAAACTACAAACATATTACAAGATCGCCATCACGAGCAACAAGGACAGTGTCCGAAATATGTACACTGCCATATGGGCATCGTATTTTCATTGCTGCTCCAGTGATGGTGCCAGTAGCCACAACTTTTGCCCCGCGGGACCAAATTCGTGGTGCAAGCACAAGCGTGCGGAAGCACTGGGGGAGCCTGCACCACGCCACACCCCACTGTTGACGAAGGCTCAAGGATTGGCAATTATGCCTATCTACAAGCGCCTTACAGAGGAGAAACTCCTTATTCGGTGCCTTCATGGCAAGACACAGAATGCAGCCGAATCGCTGAACAGCAAGATATGGCTGCTATGTCCAAAAACAAAGTTCGCCTCCAGAACAACTGTGGAGACAGCCACCGCTCTTGCTGTACTCTGGTGCAACAAAGGCCACAGGGGCTTTGAATAAGTGCTCGAAGGCATTGGAATTCTCCCCTCACAAGATCTGGCCACACATGATGACCACTGTGACGTCATGCGCATCAGGAAGATGAACCTGAAGCAAACTGCAGAAGCGAGGGCACACCGTCGCAACACAGCGAAGAGAGCTCGTGTTGAGGACACTGACCGCAAGAGCCGTGAAGGACCAAGCTATGGTGCAGGGGACTTCTAGACACTTGCAGTGCATTCAAGGCAAGGTACTTCTCATTGTGCCCCAATTTGATGCAAAAAGAATGATTTCCTAATAAATGCCAACTTTGCGAACTTTCAAACTTGTTTTTCTCATTTTCATTTTTTCTGACAGTTTCACGTTTTCCGGGCAGCCTTTTAGAAACTTATATTCATTGTATAGTAACGAAACTTGGCACACATTTTCTTCAACACATGCAGAATGCAAATATCTACTCTAAATTGCAATGCCTACCAGCATTAGTTGTGAAAATATTAGCTTATTGTTTCAAGGGAGATTGAAAATAATAAGTCATTCAATACAATTTTTTTTTCTTGGTTCCAATATTTTTGTGACATATCTATATAGATATTTGCACTTTTCAATCTACCAAGAGTCAAATAAGATCAGACACAGTGCTTTTACTGAAAGTTTTGTACATAGAGTGCCCGCAAAAAATGTAACTTTTTGCTATTGTTTATGGCATAACTCAATAATTATAGCAGCTACACAAAAAATGATTGCATATTTGAAATCTGCATGAAAAACTATACTAATAACAAACTTTTCAAGTCTCTATTACTAGAAATAAAAAAAAAAACTTTTTCGAGGAGCGTCTCCCCTTAAATGCAATGTGTGTGCAGATATCATAAAGTGCAAATATGGCTGAAGCTGTTGAAGATGAAGAGCTCACTGCAATGGTCAGTGTGCTCCTGGAATAAGAGTGTGATGGATGAACTATCAGTTGCAGGCCATTTCGCCTGCAAAGAATCATCGTGCATGATGTGGCAGAGGCACATAATAATGAAAGCATACAAAACACTTATTGCACTAATTATAATTAAACACTGGAGTCTGTTGCTGTGGTTGCAATGAGAGTGAAGTTGCAAGATGGCAAAAATTGTGTCAGTCGTATGGCTACTATGCAAAGTATGAACTGGATTTATACATTCATCAACATAATAAAAGTGTACTGATGTAGAACTCTCTAGTCTGCTGTTTTCTTGATGCTTACATTAATTCGACGTTCTGTTGATTCCGGCCTTTGTTTCAGTGCCATGAAATCCGAATTAACAAGCATTTACTATATCATATTGTTATGGGTGTTGGTGTCATATTTTACAGGAAAAGACGCAGGCAAGAGTAAAGATGGCTGGCTGACCAACAGACTTGTCCCTCCGTAACACTATCTTCTGGCCCAATAAAGTGAAGGGGTACCGGTTCTCTGAGCAAGCAGCACATATGTGTAGGTCCATGTCTGTGTGCCTGCACTCCCGCAGTACCGATAACATTTGGGAGGCAATGTACAAGCTTCACTTGAACACTTACCATGACTGTAATAGACGTCTTTTGATGGCATTGATGCAGTTACCACACACAGGAAGCACGTGCAAGCTTCACATGAAATGAAGCTAACATAAGCCTGCTGCCGCCAATTGACACTTACAAAGAATAACGGCTAGGCGCCGCACTAGTTATGACTCCTCTAGCATTTCAATGCAGAACAACCCTCAGCATGTCAAAAAACTTCATTTGGTCAGGCTTCAGTATGGCATTTCCTCACAATGAGGCTGTGAGGAAATGCTTAGAAAGAGAAAAAGAAGGTACGTACGTCAATCAATGACAACTTGGCATCGTCATCCAGCTCGGCCCCATGTTCTGAAGAACTTCCACCCAGCAGGTAGTTCTGCGTAGGGAAGACATACGTGCATATCAGTGAGGAAAAGCACACTACCGTTATGAGCGAATGAAAAGAAGTGCAGGGGTAAAAGAGGCACCAGAGAAAGTTACACTTTTTGCTCACGCCTGTGCTAATCTGCACACTTTTTTCCTTATCATTTTCTTTTCTTTTACTTCAATAAACCTCAACAAAACCATTATCAACATGAATGAAATTCTCAATGTAAAAAGGTACTTATTTTTTTACCACCATGTTAGCCGAATACAATGAAGCATGTTTGTACAATCTTGTGTCTTCTCTTCTAAGACCAGTTTTTCACGTGCTAAGTCGCGCCCTGAATCAATACCAGCTTGTCCAGTACACTACTTTACTCAGGATCATACCAACGTAAGTTTAATGTAGCTTTAGTGCAGCTTTAAAGAACGACAGAGGTAATAAAGTGCGACAAAATATGGTTCTTGGTGAGGAATACTTGAGACTGAATAGAAGCAGAGTCGTTCCCAAAGGTAGGAATCAGCCTCCTCACTAAAGGAACGAATGCTCAGCACCCAGCTGGACTGAACTGCTATAGAGCTTTAGAATAGTATACACACAATTTGCATTTGTTGTGGTTGCCCACTCTTTCCCTCACTTAGTTAACCTTTTAATGCCTGAATTCTGAAACTGCAGAGCAAAATGCAAATTGTTTTAATTTTCCCGCTTTAAATAGCAGCATTTCAATGATTTCATAATTAAATTTTTTAAAATGCAACGTTAGTGCATACTTTTACTTATGTCGCGAATTTTTGATATGCCACAGAAGTGAGAACCTTACAGCAAAAAAAAAAAAAAGCGCTTCAGATCATCGTAACATGTCATGCGCCGCCGCCTCTTTGATGCGTCCACACAAAGTGAACAGTCATTGAAGATGGAACTTACCATGACACCCATGCAAAAAAGAACGAAAAAGTAAGCTTTTGCAAGCGCTGTGCGCTCTTAGTCATTAGCTACAAAACAATTGGCTCTACTATAAAATACTTTAGACGAGACGGCACTAGATTTTTCACGCTAAAAGCGACGTTCCCCGTGAATACTTGACAGCTAGCAATAAAGGAGGCACAGGTTTTATGACTTGTTAGTTCAAAGTTTTTCACTATGTCGCGAATTAGCAACACTCGGCACTAAAAGGTTAAAGGAGCACCGACACTAACATTAAATATTTTCAGATTGTCGCTCTATATAAGACCAGGGTGCCCGGGAATGCATCGTATATATTTTTAATACTGCTACTATGAAAAATCACTTTTGGCTTCGATATCGAGGGAGCGTCCTTTACGTAACATGTCATGGCAGTCTCACATCACGGGCAGACAGAAATTCGCAACTAGTAGCAGATTGGCCATCTGCTCGTGGTGCCCATCAACAGCAATGGGTGCACTGTGTCCAGCGACCCCGACAGTGTTTTCGGTAATTTAGGCTGCATAGAGGATGCAAAGTATGCACGCAGTGAAGCTGTGTCGACTCGTCAGGATAATCTCCATTGCGGTGAGGCTGGCCTGCTGGTGCTCAGCAATGAACACTCCTAAGATCAAAGAAAAAAATTTGGCAGATCCCAAGTACCTTAGGGATCAATTTTATGCGAAGCATGCGGATGGAAGGTGACTGTATTGTAATTTTTTATTGAGTGAGACATAACGAAATGGCGCTAAAGATACGTACAAATGCACGTACAGACATACGTTAAACAGCCACATATGTTATATATAACCAGTTCTTTACAGTTGTGTAGTGATGCCAAGCCCCCCCTCACCCTAACCCTCATGAATGTTAGCAACATCAAAAATGGTAAGTTGATACAAAGCACTGGTGCTCACGAGAATGGTAGCCCTGGCCAAAGCTACATATATCAACTTCAGCGGATGGCAGCCTAGCTACAGCAGTACGCAAAGAAATGCTTCGCATTTAATATTTGGTACATGTTGGCAGACTTCAGTGTGTGGAGAGCGTTAACACTGTATACCAAAAGAGGGGAGTCATGTCGGGACATGAGAACGGCAGAAAAGGCGGCAAAGCCCGTGCAAAGGCAGCGGGCTAGCCTCAATTTCCACATGTCTCAGAAGGTGTCTCATTATTATCAAAAGCTCGCAACAATTATGGCATGAAATCTGTCATATAGAGATGTTCTATTATAAAACTCTGGCACTCAATCTAGTGTTGTCATGTAATCTACAATTTCAAAGAAACAAGCTCCACAATTCCGTCTTTTGTCACCGTAATTCACTCTATTTTGTCCTTGTTACCTTGTATCGCAGTTACTGCACTTTTATTTTTGTTGATGCATTAATTTCTTGTGACTTAGTTTCTAGTGTACTTGTTGCTTACTAGTACATCCTTTCTTGCCATCTGTCCATGCATTTTTTTTCATCATTGGCCCCCTACACTCTTCAGACTATGAGGCACTGGTCTGCAAAATGACTCTTTAGCATTTTGTCTAGCGATACCATAAGCTTGGGACGTGACAAGTCTCAAGTAGCTGTAGAGGCAGTGTGCTGTAAGACGACAACAATATAGGAATTTCAATATAGGAATTTCAATATTTCCTGCAGCACCAACTAGGGAAGCAACCTGACATCGTTTGATAATTGGCGAACGAAGCTGCCCACTTAGTCTCACCTCTGGCCTTACGAAGAGGTCGTACTTTTCTTCCCGTTCCACGAATAGAATCCGGTTAGATGAGTCCCGAGTCCAAAGCAGGAGATTTTCCACCAGATTCTCGTGGTCCTCATAGACACGTTCTGCGTCCAAGTAGAAAAGGCATTCCCACCTCAATGGAAAAAAGTTCGACACACACCAAGAAACTTGATCATATCGCAAATATTCTTAAACTATGTGATCATACGAAACACAGTCAATGACTGAGGCACGCAGCAACAATGATGGGTAGAATGAACAAGCCACCCATTCTTGTCACTATGTGACTAGTATTAATAAAGCTTAGACAAATGCCTTGATGCAACTCTCGTTGACATGGTAATCTTTTGGACATGTGCATTATGGGTATAAAATTGTTCCTCGAGCGCATGATGAAACCGGTTGGCAATGAGCACACGGAAACTTTCATCGAACAAAATGCTTATAACAAATGGTTTCATGCTCGACTGACCCATGTAGAGCTGTGGAATGCTCTCCAGGATGGCCCACTTGGGATCCATGGGGACGTGGTTCTTGTCAGCAAGCAGGCGCGTCACGTGAACGATGCTCATGCGCTCATCCACCAGCAGACTCTTGGCGCTGTTGTCGGCGCTGAATGCCTTGATGAACAGCTGCAAATGCGGTGACAACTCACTTGTTGAGACACACCACGTGTGCAGTGGTTAGCTTGTACTCGGTACCACAGTTTGTCACTGCAAAAAAACCTTGTACGGTAGTGCAGTACCAAGCAGGGTACGACTTTCACATACTGACCTCTCCCATGTGGACGTATGACATGAATTCGTTATAGGTGAACTACATGGTGCCAACCAGGAAGAGCAGCTTTTTTTCATGGACACAACAGAGCAGTTGCAAGTACTGTACATTGAAGGCCAGCGATATAATAAGAGCTGGGAAATATTCACAGGTGGAAAAAAACTATTTTCCTTTCGGAAGCCTCAATTCAATACAGTCAGACCTTGATACAGGTACAATTTATCTTATACAACAAAGGAAACATGTCACTTTGCAGGTCCAGCTTTATTTCGATGAAGTGTGCCCAGACAAAGTACAGTCAAACCTCAATACATCGAACACGGATATATCTAATTATTGCCTATATGGAACGGTTGAAACATGTCACTTTGCAGGTCCAGCTTTATTTCAATGAAGTGTGCCCAGACAAAGTACAGTCAAACCTCAATACATCGAACACGAATACATCAAATTATTGCCTATATCGAATGGTTCCTACAATCAGTGGGAAATCGCATGCATTATTGTTTTTTTATTTCGAACAAAGTTTGACATATAATGGATATATCGAACTCAGCCACCCCAAACCGCCCGCGCTCTATTGACAGGCGGCGAGCTTTCCCGCAACTCTCGAAAGTAGCAGTAGAGGGGCGGGCGTTTACAAATGCTGCACAGATCGATGGCGCCAAGAGCGCCACTTTAACGTAGCAGCGTACGCGCGCCGCAGCCTTGCGGTAGAGGTTCTTGAATGAGGAAAGTGAAGAGAAAAGCGCGGAGCTGTTATTGTTTTTCAATACGAAGGCACCGACACGGCTTCGCGCGAGGGAAGGGGGAGTGGGATATAAGATTGAGGAGGAAAGTATAGGAGGGAAAGGACGCACGCGCTGCCGCCGGGAAAGGGAAAGCAGTCAGGCGAGCTGGCATGGGCGCACCATGTGCGCGCTTTACACCCTGACTCACGCCGCAGCCTTGCAGCTTGCAGTCGTTGCAATCTCTATGGTGTCAACGGCACACTGTGCACTTGTTGCAAGCTCTTCCCCCGTAGCATCGGCAGGCATCGGTCGTTGTGCTCGCAGTGTTCGTGCGTTTGGAGTTAGGCCTGTCTCGGACTGTGGTGCGCGACAGGCCTAACTCCGAACGGCAGAGCTTACGGATGTGGAGATTGTCGCCGAAGCTACTGCTGAGCAGCCAAATGAAGACTCTGCCGAGGTGGATCCCGCAAGCGCTGATGGTGCCCCGCTCCCGACATCAGCTGAGGTCGTAGCTGCCTTGGCCCTTGTGCGCCGCCACTGCAGCGCGATTGAAGGCACCAGCCTATCACTTATGGATCGCCTGGACTATATTGAGGACGCAGTCGTCAAACACGCCATGGCCAACAAAAAGCAGGCTACTCTTTTTCAATATTTTAAACCAACACAATAAATACTAAGTTTGAATCTTCAAGTGAGTATTTACTGCACCACGCTTGAACGGTTTGTTGGTTGTTTTCAGCAAGCTGTTGACGCATTTTTTACTTGATTTTTTTATATCGAATTCTGGATGTATCGAACTATTTCGCGATCGCCGCGCCTTTCGATATATCGAGGTTCGGCTGTAGTGGTGAGCACACCGAGAGCTATGCAGGAAGGGGGTGACACTGAGGCAAAAGGATGTGCCCCACTTTCAGCACTAAGCATTTCTTGTTATCTTCAAATGCGCGGCTTACTTCCAGTGTTATTACGAGCACGAGAACGTGGCAGCATCTCACGGCAGCCATGGTAACTATGGAGCTCACAATGCTGAAATTAGCCAATGGCCGTGGACTTCCGGTTTACAGAATAATCGTTTGGGCATATAGCATCATTTTTCAACAGATAAGAGAACAATTTCTAACTTACTTTGAGAATTAATTACAAACTGCAAGCTGAGTGCTGTGCTATAACACCTGGCTCGCATATACTCGGGAGCATCGATAACAAATAAGCTGCCGCTTTGTGGGGACCTTAAAGGGGTACCGACACGAAAACTCGCGGTTTTTTGCTGCAATGTGTTGCTTGGGGCTTGTTAGTCATGACACGACACATCTTTTGCTGTAGCACGTGACAGATAATTAATTACAGGCCCCTCATTATCAATCAATGTCCGTTTTCGTTTGAGAGCTCCGAAAACTGGGTGCAACTGTCGCCACCTAGCGTGTACAGCTCTTGACCACGTCAAGACACTGAACTGTGACACACTTCCGCACCGTCCGACACAAGAATTACTTTGTAACAGGAAACGGGACTACAATGTCCTCAAACGCAAAACTTTCTAAGCGTGCGCCACAACCACGCACCCGCAGCCAGCCACAGAGAAATATATACAGTGCGAACAAATGCGGCAAAACAAAATGGCGTCTATGATGTCATCATGACTTGTTTTGTTGGGTCCAGCGTGATGACGTGACAAAAGTAGGGGGTCCCAGAAGGCTCCCCTTCGATAGTGTCAATGACACGATGGAGTTAAAAGCTCATGCAAACTTCAAAATTCTTTTAAAATACCTTCCAGCTATTTTTGCTGATGATATACGAATGTTCCTGGGAATGAATCCCACAGGGTATCTCGACGGCGAAATTTTATGTCAGTGCTTCTTTAAGGCCATTACAGAGTCTGCAACCGGAGAAGTTGTTCACAATCACTTGTCATGAAAAGTTGTTCTGTGTACACAAATTGTCATCAGTCAAGGAAGTCGTCCTAGGCGAGGAGTAAAGGCAAGCCCTCCTTGTCATCATGTCCACCATCGGTGGGTGGTACGCCTGCTAAGCAGATAGGCAGCAATGCAATGACAAGTTGAAAAACCTCATAGCCAATCATACGAAAGAAGCGAAAACATGTGCAACTAAACTGTCAGCAAGATTGGAAATAGACCTCCAACCGCATGCAGGGGATGCTGGCAACCGATAAAATGTGGCCGCTGTCAAGATCCATGCAAAAGCCAAGCACCAAGTGGCACGAATCATCAAAGATTTATAGAAAAAAATAATTTGAATATGCAGTGACTGTTTTCATGCTGCGTAACAAATACTGAGCTGAGAATAATTAAGAAGTCCATCAAAATATTCGAGTTACACAAAGCAGCTTAGCCAAAATTACTACACCAAGGTAGGGTAAGGTGACAAACAAAATGAAAAGTTAACTGCAGCAAAGTTGGACCAGTTGAATACTGTATGACCGACCATAGAAGCGCCTGCCGAGTGGAAACACACAACCCAAACCGAAAATTAATGACATCTTCCCAAAGGAAACCCTGTTGGGATGTGAAGCAGCAGCGTTGGGCACGGATGCGATCGTCGTTTTTCACTCGCACCTCGTAAGTGTCGTTGGTCTCCCACTGCCAACCCTTGCATTTGACTAGCCTGGCTCGCCCCTTGTCGGTGTTGAAGTCGCGATGCCGCCATTCCCAAACACAAGTGGCTCTGATAACCCTCGCAGCGCCGGTGACAGTCAGGTTGCCTAAATCTCTTTGGCCCATATCTTGGCGGGAGAAGGAGCTTTGCTTTTCAGCACAGGTGAAAAAGAGTGATGTCAACCCACATACGAGGGAAGACATGACCTACTTGGCACCGTCCCATTACCTGTGGCGAGGGGAGTGCGATGCGGCCCATTGGCACGGAGACACAAACGAACAGCGTTACACAGGCTAGTCAAAGAGCTGCTCAGCATCTAAAAAGCTGCAGCAATTTCACAGCGCTAACGTGTTGTCTAAGCAAGCTACCTGAGCATGTAGTCTTGAACAGATTAAAAGCAGCTTGGTACAAAATAAATCCTGTGAACAAACACGTAGGTTTCCGAAATAACCTGTCGCCACAAGATGTGCCCCTTCGGGAAGGCATTTTCTATGCTGCACTACTTCTACCGAGATGTGACCCGGTCTCCTTTGTTCTTTGAATGCATTTTAATGAACACAGAATGGAATATCTCGCTGCATTTTTTTCGTACAAATCTGACTGTGATCTTTGTTTACATTCATCCTTAGACACACCAAGGACATTAAATGGCACTCTGCTATGCCAAGGTCTGACTGTATATTGTGTCGTCATGGCCAAATGCGATGCTACATCCACTGCACGCACAACTGTACGCACACACACACACATGCCAGCAGCACAAGAGAAGAAGGCTACCTTCTGCACGCTGGCCTCCTTCATTTTCTCCAAAGCTATCCTAATCTTTTCAGCCTTGAGACGTGCAGCTTGCTCAGCCTGAAGAGAGAGAGGTGAGAAGAGAGTTAAATAAGAGGAAGGAAGCACAGTTGAGAGGCACACTCACACCTGTTTAGAGGCATGGGTGACTTCTAGAAGACAGGACGTGCAAGCGCAGACACAAGAAAGAAGTCAAGAAAAAGTCTGGACACCACAAATGCCAATTAACAACTGTAAATGTGCATAATGGCGAAACAGAAAAAGGGCACGAAAAGTTATCTGTGCATGCCCAGGCAAAAGGCGAATTTATCTTTCCCGTACACATGATGGTCTACGTGAAAGATTGTTTATGTTAACGCATCTGATTTCCTCTTAGTGCAAGTTAATTGATGGCTGGTTCACGCATGAGCTACCACAATTAATGATATGCCATACTCCGATCATTAGATGCTCTTCTTCACTCCTGCGACGCTACCACGGTGAAAGAATAGGTAATGTTAGGTGACGACACTGCGCCCGGCGCCGCATCCAGGTTGTGTTTGCCTCCTGGGCTGTGTCCCTCTGATGCGACAGATCGCGTTCAGTGGGGAGCGACACCGGTTAGTGTGTAGAAGGTAATTGCTGTGAAGCCTCGCTTGTTTATTGCGCTCGATATACATAAGTACATGGAAGCCACTAAATTAATACACTGTGACTTGCCACTTATGCAAGCGCTCTGATTTATGCAGAGCCTTGAAAAGCAGCACACGCTCCGTAGAAGTCCAATTCGGGACAAAGCACACTTGCCCATTTCAAGGTGCAGCCTGCGAAAAGACCGCTGACACGAACTCGAAGTGGTATGCAGCGTCAGAGTATATATACATGCACTGAATCACAAATCGCGAATCAGCAAAACAAATGCGCAGAAAAGGCTCACAGGCACAGGGAAACGCGTTTCTAAATCACAAAATCCTACGCACACAAATCTTTCAGGTATACCGTAAAAACCCGCGTATAGTCCGGACCCGCGTATAGTTCGAGGTGTAACTCGGGGATAGCAAACGCGAGAAAAAAACATTTTCACGCGAATATTGTTCGAGGAAAACAGAAAAAATGCATTTATTTACACACTTGCATGCGCACGCACGCGCGCGCACGATTAGTCGTCGTCTTCATCTGACACACTGTCTTCCGAATCTCCCTTCCGAAGTCCGCAGGCGGAATGCCTTTGTCTCGAGCGATCTCCCTTGCCTTTGCCTGCAGCAGCTCGATGTGCACAGCGAGTTGTGCAGCTCGCTGCTCCCGAACAAAGTCCGTCAGTTCTCGTTCCACGTCTGGAAATACTACATTTTTCGGACCCCGGAAACTTTTTCTCTTGCCGCAACATGAAAAAAGGGCTTCCTTCTGCTTCCGCCAACCGCGAATGCTCCGCTCATTCACGCCGAACTGCCGCTACGCGGCACAGTTGCCGATGGTTTCGGCAGCAGAAATAACTTTCCTCTTAAAGGCAGCCGAATACTGCCTGCGCGGTCCCGACATGGCTTAAAATCACGGAAGTAAAATCGTGGCCGTCGTGATGTGCGCCAAGTGATTGCAGTGGCCACTGTTGCTCGCCTGACGCACGCCTGTACCTGTAGGTCTCTAGGACTAACGCCGCTCACGCTACCACGCCACCTAACGTAGAAGTGCGCAGACACCTGATAATGATGATAGCACCAACCAATGCCGAAACCAGAACTGAATTCGGGCCGAAACTTTTTTTTTTGGAATCCGCATATAGTACGGGGCTGAAATTTCGCACCCTAAATTTTAGAAACAGAACCCGGGCTATACGCGGGTTTTTACGGTATATTCCGTTGCGCGCAATTACCTGGTGCTCTAGGGAGCCTTCATGAGCACGCCGCCTCCGTGGCAGCGCGCACATGAAGGCTCCGTGGCGGCGTGCACATGAAGGCTCCCTAGGGCGCCCCATATAGTAGCGCCATCCCAACTCGCGTGATGGAAACTACTCGTAGCTCAAGGTCATTGGTGAAACGATCTGCCCGCGCCCTTACCTTACGCGGAGTGGCGGTTGTCAGCACCTAACTTATTCTTACACCGTGGACACTACATAACTGCGCATTAATTGAATTACAGCATGCACTTACTCTCTTGATAATGCAGAGAGATTAGATGATCAACTACCAGTAAGCAATCCCTTACCTATCTTCCAATAACCTCTGGTGAACATAGTAACCTGTCTATCCTAAGCGATGGCGGTCTTTCTCAAATGTTCGGCGATAGGCAAAGTCGTGCGCTCCTAGAAGAAAGAAGCTTGCGTCCAACAGACGATCTAGAAGTGAGAAGGTACCGATGGGTGCACACTCAGTGACCTTTCTCAAATGTTCAGCGGTGGGCAAAACCGTGCAGACCTAGCAAGAAGACACCACTTTTGTCATGTAACTACTGACCCAGACTTGGACCTTATGGCAAGCAGCAGCTCCCGAACGACAGATGGTTCGGAAGATCGAGAATACAGACGTGCGTACTCGGCAGTCTTTCTTGAATGCATGACAATGGGCAAAGTCGTGAGCTTCTTGTAAAGAGAAGCTCGCACCCAACAGATAATCCAGAAGAGCGAAAATACATATGTGTGCATGCTTGGCAGTCTTTCTCAAATGGTCATGGGCAGAGTTGTGTGCTCTTTATAAGGAGAAGCTTGCGCCCTAAGTAAAGGTTCAGAAGATCGAAAATAGACAGGTTCACATACTCGGCAGTATTTCTAAAATATTCAGCAATGGGCAAAAGAGTACGCTCTCCGCAACTTTTTTTCAGTGTTTGTCGAGACTCAGGTGGGAAAGAACTAGAACTGTTAGCTTAAAATGAATGTTAAAAGTATAAATGCTACATTCAGCACAGTGTCTGTGCCCCCAAAGAGACAGACCCTCCAACCAAGTAACAACAGTTTAGGTAGACTGAATGATATATATCGCAAAGAGATGAATGTGAGATTAGTTGACCACTTAACAACAGTTTAGATAGACTGAATGATATATATGGCAAAGAGACGAATGTGAGATAAGTTGACCAAGCAACAACAGTTTAGATAGACTGAATGATATATATCGTAAAGAGACGAATGTGAGATTAGTTGACTCACTGGAGGTGGAGTATCCAATTCAATACCAGCCTGAATAGACCGCAGCTTGACATTGATGGCCTCCAAGAGCTGCACACAAACAACAAACTTGCAACTTAGTCAGTGCACAATGAACAGCATTTGAGTGCATTCACTCTTTAGATCTATACGAGCAGCAGCTCACACAGTCCCTAAAGAAAAGCTGAGCAAAACACAAGACAGCAAAAACTTGGGCCTCTCATAGCAAGGTCGAACGGCACTACTCCACAGACAGAACAGAACACACATATGCACAGTGCTGATTTTCAACTGGAAATGTTTATTTTCATATTCACGTGGCCCATGTATATACATACGCAAGCAGGTGAAAACATAAAGAAACTATAAAACAAGTACCCAAACGAACAAGTACCCAAACGCACATGTTTTGCTGCAATCAAAACCCGTCGCAACCAAACTAGGGTGACAGATCGGGAAATCTCCTTTTTGTGTCGGACAGTAACATGGATGGTATGTGGACACGGATGTCATTCAGTTTATCTATTTCACAGGCTTTAAGAACTTCACTTGACAATCTATCTTTTGAGAACACATATGTGTTTTATCGAACATTGGAACAAAGCCATGTTTCTCACTGTGAATAGCAAGATTGATTGATTGAAATAACATTATTCTGATCGAAATAAAACTATTGAGACGAGAGCTCTCTTTTACTGACACACAAAATCCCAAAGGACAATTTCATCAGATTATCGGCCATTGGATTGTGTTGCTGTTCAAGGGGCATTTGTTGGAGCCCAGAGTTAACAAGCCAGTGATACCACTTTCATTTTCACATTTAAATTTAGTTGAGTGTGCTATAATTCAGTCACGTTTCCACCATTTTCTATATAAGTAATGCGAGCATAAGGTTTGAAAAAGTTTGTGGGGCCAGGTTAACCATCTGTGCAATTTCGGTTACCCTTTGAGACATGGTAGTAACGCAACGCCTGAGGAAGAAACATCAGTCCAGCCCAAATGGGCCTGAAAGCACCACTCAAGCAGCCAATCGAACAAGAAAGGCTGCCGTAGTGCCCTACATTCGCACCATACCTTCGAATCTGAGGACTGTGAGAAGGTACGGTGTGGACATTATTTTTTCCATGCCTATGCGTCAGCAGATATTTTGCAGGTAGGTCAACATTGAAAAAAAAAATACCGTATTTAGTCGCGTAATAAACGCACATTTTTTTTTTTTTTTCAAAACATCGGAGCAAAGTTGGGGGGTGCGTTTATTACGCGGGGTAAATTTTATGAAAACATTTTCGGGAGAAAGAAAAAATGCAATAATGCAAAAAAAAGTTAGGTCGCTTAGCCTTTCGCAATTTACATACGCGTACACTGTTTGGAAACAGCTTCTTTGTTGCAATTTACTCATATTCGGTGGTTGATGGCGTTATCTTCTGCAAGCTGTCCCTGAGCCGCCCGCGTGAACCATAAAAACGCTTTGCGACTATCTTTTTTGGTGTAGCGTAGCGCTAGTGGCGGCCAGCCAGCTAATGAAAAAGATGACGAGCGCCGGTGGCTCGTGGCGCACGGAGCTTAGAATGTTCGTCTGCTTCTGGCTGGCTGGACACCATGCTCACTGCTCTACTTTGGCAGCCCACTCCCTGTAAGTCTCATCCTTTTCATTAAACTGGCGACGACGGCACCTCTACGCCAGATGCCGTCCCGCCGCTACAAATTGGTGACCACGGACACACGGACAAGCGACCAACGCTGCACAACTGCTACCGAGCTCCGCGGCCATGTTACAGACAGCGCAAGTCAAACAGCCCCAATTCGACCCACCACTACCATCGTTTCAGACCTCTCGCCCAGAGTTGTGGTTCGAGGAGGTTGTGGCGGCCTTGTATCACAACGGCATCTGGATTCAAGAGCTCATGTACGAGGTATTGAAATACCATCTTCCACAAGACATCAAACGCCATTTCACATATTTCTCCTGAAGCCCTCGCCCGTACAATGACTTGCGAGATGCCTTGCTCACGTTTTATGGCCTCAAACACGCTCCTCCTCCCACAAGCGACACAACAACATCTGGCTCATTACCTTTCAGGACACCTCCTGCACCACAGCCAGTCTAGACCATTCCTCTACCGACAACAACTGGCCACACAGGTAACGGGGACCAACCTTTCCCGTCAATCGACCTACTGTTCGAGAGACCCACGACCCTGGAGTTCACGGATCCTGCCTCCGATGTGCCGGTTCTGCCAACAAAGACATAGACACTTCTCTCCGCCGCAGATTCGACACTGGCCGCTGCCCCGTGCACCGTTGTATTCGCTGCAGAGACCTGGTCAGCTGCACTGACTTCCCCGAGCTATTCGACGACCTCAGCCGGGCCAGCTGACCTTTCTGCAGACTCCACGCCCGTCCCGGCACCTGTGGAGGCCCGCAACACCACTCGGAGCATGCTATGACGCTGCACAACATCAGTTCCCCCGGCACACCGGTGCCTGCTGCTCAAAACCTTGTGGACTGCCAGCACTTACTAACATCATCCTCGATGTATCCCACAGAAGTTAAAGCCCCCAAGCATGTACGGCTGAACGTGCATGATGCTGCGACGATGTCGGGAAATCCCGAAGACCTGGCTCACCGCAGCACACCATGCATGCCCCAACAGACGCGCAGGTAAGCCATCCGCCTACCGCTCCCTACAAGTGCTCAGGGTATTTCAACGCCGTCGATGGCCCCTGAAAACTGTGACGCCCCAGTCCCGCCGCTCGATTTTGCGTCGACCAACATCGGCTCTCGCTCGAACAATGCGACGACTCATCGGCGTATGCCTACGCATTACATGTCGTCAAAGGCCAGAAAAAGCCATCTATTAGTGCCCTCTGAGTCGGCTCGTCATCACGCTAAGCCATGTCCCACTTTGTTGGTCCAGAGCGCACGACTTCCAACTTGTCTGCACCCTACTCAGCAGACCAGGTGGCTGCCGCAGCCGGTAATGTGCCATCGAATGCGACCGTACCAGCACCGTCAACACACTACCTGGGTTGACCGCACTCCCTATCGACGTTCCCACCAGCACCAACATGTACGTACAACTAGACCCACTGGATTGGCCGTACTATGCGCATGCTACAATCCATCTTTTAAGCATCAGTGCCCGAATACGCGCGACAACAAACCACACCGAAACGGCTCGTTGGTACTCACTATCGCCAAAAGGATTCCTTCATCACGGCCCTAGCCTGCCCCTTCCAACAGCGTACCTGCGTCGCCACCCTGGTACGCTGTGCCATTCCCAGTGTTGCCCGCCAGAGACCCACTGATTGTCGATAGTCTCTTCCATTGACAACCTGGACTGCTCACGGGCCCTTTCTATTCGCGGCCTAGACACTCTTGTACATTTTGTTAATTTTTTATCGTGTAACACTCTAGGCGTGAAGCCCTTGTAGGGTAGCACTAGTGGCGGCCAGCCGGCTAATGAAAAAGATGACAAGCGCCGGTGGCTCGTGGGGCGCAGAGCCTAGATGTTCGTTTGCTTCTGGCTGGCGGGGCGCTGTGGTCGCTACTCTACTTCGGCAGCCCGCTTACTGTCCGTCTCGTCTTTTTCATTAAACCAGCGACAACCGCAGGTCTACGTCGTCGGACGCTGTCCTGTTGCTACACTGGTATAGCACTCTGAAACGCAGTTCCGAAAACACAGCGCGGTTTATTAATGCATCTCCGCCATTGTTCCAACTACCTCTCTTCTCTCCTCAGCAGACTACCCACTACTAGCTTATGTCCCAAGTGTGTCGTGCCAGAAGAAAAAGAAAGTATGCCACAGATTGGCCCCCCCTACAGACAAGTGGCCGTGGGCACTTGAAGAAAAAAAAATTATCAGGCGGAGCTTGTCAGAATGGGTGCCGGCTCGATCCTTTCAATGCTGACTGTGTCTACATGCCCATTACGCAGGATTGTAAAATGATGTTCAGAACGCTTGATGACTGGGAAAGGACAGTCATAGCGAGGCTGAAGAGCACGGCGAGACGCATCACCACGAACAAAAACGTGTGAAGATGTCTGTAGGTTTGCCGGCAGAAAAACGTCGTTCTTAGTGCGAGCTGAAGTTGGTGATGGGCGCAACTTTTGCATGAAGATCCGCAGACGCTGGACGAAAGAAGATGGATCCAAAACACTCTGCCTAGTAACGGGGCTGACGAGGTCACCAGGCAAACGAAGTGTGCAGCCATAAACCATCTCGGCTACAGAGCAGGCAAGTTCTGGCCGCAGTTGCGGCCATCCTGTTGCGTATGTAGGTTGACAACGTGCTCGGAGGTATGCCGTGCTTCCTAGCAATTTCGTACTTGCTCGAGTTCCCTTGGTCAACCTCTCGCAAAATCTCCACCTTCTCCTTGACAGTTTTCGCGCAGTAGTTTCCCCGCGGCATCTTGCAACTTTGATGCGGAATAAGACGGCTTGACGGCGTGAACGAACAACGTGCTCGAGGAACAAAGTGACGCTGCCGGGCGGCTTAGGACTGCTAGGACTACTCCGCCGACTCCTCAGCGTCCCGCGTATACAAGTGGCGCCAGGCGCTGAGATAGCGAGAGGGCTACGGAAAAAAAAAAAAAAATTGCTCCCTGGATTTTGAAGGCCATACTTTGCTCGCCTTTTGCTCGGAGGCCACTTGAAGCTCGAAAAAACCAGTCGTGCCACCTATCGTTCGGCCGTAACGATGATGACGCTCGGCGGCGCGCACTTCGAATTATCCGTAGAAGCAGCAATTTCTGTTCGAATTAACGAATCGTTTTACACATGGTCTCCTATGCACTGCGGACCTGACTGCGGCGACCATTTCGAATTATCCAAAATTTTAAATTAATGAGGTGTGAATTAACAAGCTTTCACTGTACATTGGCCAGACTGGCCGTTGTGTTAACCAAAGGTTGGAGTAAATACAGTAGATTCTCAGTAAATAGAAATCTGTTAGGTGGAACTATTGTGTTAGCGCAATCGTGCTCATTCATAGCATTGATATCGCAGCATCCCTATCACTGCTTCAATGTAAACTTTGCGATGAGAGCACAATACATACAACGCCGTCTGCCGATTGCCCCAAAAGGTATCGGAGACAACTTGTGCAACTGTCACAGGGCTCATTTCTTTCAGAAGGTGCTCATTGCCTACGCCTATCTCCATGAACATTTTGCCCAACTTAAGACGACTAGGGTGTATCCTCTCTGCGCGAGCAATATTCATGGGCAGCCTTGGCATGTTTTAAAAACTCACACATAGAACATACGTCGTGCAGGGCGATGCTGTCAATTTAGACTTTATACGGAGCGTTGTAGCAATGTCTACAGCAAAAATGCTCACGAACTCGGATCACATCACATTAGCTAGACAGAGCGAAATAGGAAAGTGAGTGTGGCCATTTAAGGACTACAGGTGGTCGTAGTTCGGAGTGGATTAATTAAATAATGTGGGAGAAATCCGACTATTGACTAAAGATGTGGGTGTGTTCATTATGCAAGTACAGCATTTCACTAGAAAAAGTAAATGCGTACAGAAGACTCTCAGTAAACGAAAATCTGTTAAACGGAACTATTGCCTCTGCATTGCTTGGTTTCTGGCTTGTATTCGCACTCATGTTCACCCTTCAGTAAACAGAACTCCTGTTAAATGTAAACACATATTCCCGGTCCCTTCAGGTTCCGTTTACTGAGAGTCTACTGTATTTTGAAACCAACGCACACATGGATTACCTCATGAAGTTTCCCTCCAAAATGCCACGGTAATACCTGACAAGGTGATGATGCCAGGCCAGAGTTGGGCTTTGGTTCCGTGCGTGGGGCATTATTTCCACCGCCGGACGAGGCCGAGGACTCGGAGGAGAGCATGGACACATTGTCCGAGAACGCCGAGTCATTGTCAGGGCTGTCTGTCCGAGCAACGACCCCTCCATTTGTAGACACGGTCCCGTCCTGTTGCAAACAAGCAGCACAAAAAGACACCAGAATCTGGCATATACTGGTAGCAGAGTGGCATGTTCCATGCTTTTCTCACGCTATTAATCGGACCGCACTTACAACATGACACTGTGCAGAGGCAGAAACTGATAGCACTAATGGTACATAACATGACTCATTCACCCCATAATTTAGATATTTCCCCAAAGCAGTGCCCTAAAGTAAATAAATTTGGTTTCACTCAGACCAATCACCAAGGCTGCAATGATAAAGTCTGGTGTGGGAAAAGAAAATGTTGCAAATTAGAAAATAAACTT
Organism: Rhipicephalus annulatus; assembly: GCA_013436015.1. NCBI lineage: Eukaryota > Metazoa > Arthropoda > Arachnida > Ixodida > Ixodidae > Rhipicephalus > Rhipicephalus annulatus. The sequence goes on along the minus strand of WOVY01014871.1, from coordinate 121,381 downwards.
TCCTAGAATACTAAGCTAGCACAACTATTCAAGTAATGCATCTAATATCATTCAATCAAATTATTCGACCAAAATCATTATGCCCTTCGAAATTTGCTTCGAACCCAACATTCCCTATCCGCATATGCCTAATAATAAGCAATGGAAGCCTTTTGCCAATCACCTGTTGCACATCACTGCAATACTGTGAACCTCAGAGGAATGGGTATACTGATTGATTGATTGGTTTACGATTAACAGCACCACGAACAACTCGACCAAAGAGTACCTCGAAGTTTCTGTTTATACTTGACCAGAAGCAAGAAGAATCGAAATGGTCACACCCATAGAGCGCAGGGGTCTCAAACTCACTTCAGCTAACAGGCTGCAGTCTCAAAATTTAGCCCCGCAAGGGCCAGGGCAGGGAAGGTCAGGGGAGTGGGAGGAAGGGGGGAGGGTGAGTTTGCACAAAATGTCACCTAACGCTGACATTTGAAAGAACAGCTTTTTCATATCCCACATGTGGGTCATTTTTGAAAGCGATTACCCATCAGGTTAGGTGAAAAAATATGTAGCAATACTGATTTTCACAATGACTTAAATCTAGTACATGCCTATATTCAATTTCTTGACAGCATAAAATTTCGCCTGAAAAAAAAATGCTTCAGACCGGTCTTGTCTCTGTAACTTTACCAAACTAAGTGCTGTCAATTGCTATAGGAGAGAAAATAACGCGAGCACTATATTCAGCAGAATCACAAAGGTTAATTTCGTATGATGCCATGGGCTGCACCTCTAAAGCCCCGCAGGCCATGTGTTTGAAGGTACATAAGGAGGTGCTCAATCTCTTTTGGTGATTGGCATGGCCTCAAATGGACGTCACTCGTGGGAGGTCCGTGGGTTTGAGACAAAGGCTCATTCCCATAGACTCCCGAGGAGAGATGAACGACTGCGACGCCACAAACGCAGTATATTGTATGATTTTTGTTGTTAGTGTGTGTCATGTTCTCTGATGTTTTGTTGGCATTATATTATACGTTATCATAGTTCAGATAATTTTCAGATTCAATTGGCAAGCTCATCGTCCCGTAAAGTATTAGTTAATGTCCACGTGCTGTAGCATGACTGTGTGTATTCCATGAGCGCAGTTTTTTTGACACCCCACAACTGTTATCAATAAAATATTGAGCTAAGTACTATGTCCAAGGTGTAACACAGTAAAATTAATTATACAGATTGTAGAGGCACTAAACTTGACATGCAGCTGCATCTAAATTTAATGACACTTGATACAATGACACGGTCTTGTGAAGTGAGTGATTAACAGTCAAATTATGAAGAAAAAAAAATAACCATGCATTTATGAGTTTAGCCTGCTTGCAAGACAAGTGAATTTCTGCGCTCCCTTCAGTTGGAGTTTACTCCTGTCTTTTACAATGTCGCAACTGACAAATTCAACTTCGATCACAGCATGTCAGATCCAAAGACCAAACGCAACTTAGCATCTATCAAATCGAGACCTTTGAAACACAGACATAAAAAAGTCCGCCAAACACAAGCCCCGACATAAACAATGTTGTTCAATGTTTGGAATGAACATTTTTGATGCGATACACGTCATATCGAATGCCTCAATTATATTGTACTGTGCAACTTATGGTGTTTAGAGTATGCCTTTTGCCGTTGAATGAATTCCGGCAAGTGCATTTGGCAGCGAATAGCATCTGGTTTGTCCATGTAACATCGCGTCAATAGAATTAAACATAAAACAATAAGGAAGTTTATGCCACTTTCTTTGTTCAAGTAGTATAGCCATCACACGTACTGGTTTACCCCGCTGCTCTAATTGTGTGTGTGAGGAAAATACCCACAAACACAGCATGTTTTCAAATGCTCGTGGTTATGGCTTTGTGGTATCATAAGTCATGCTGTCATGAAAACATCGCGATGAAATTTCTCAAAAGGGTGCACATGACTTCATGGGGATCCGTTAAGTGCGGTGGAACATCTAAACCGGTTGCTATAATCAAGTACACCAGATACTAAAATTTCAATCCAACAGAACATGAATTATAATATCCAATTTGACATTAGAATGCATCAAATATTCCGACAAGCCCATGAAACAGATTTCTTAGAAAATGCTGGGGAATAAAATGTTGTCGACAATAATCGGACCTGGTAGTCCAGCTTGGTTCGGCAGCAGCCAGTGGATGACCGTTGGCTAGCGGTGGGAGTGCACGATGGAGGAGGCGCTGCAGTGGCCTTGATCTCACGCTCAAACTGTGTCTCCAGGGCACACAGCTCACCTAGGATGGCATCGAGCTCCACATCCTGGCTCTCTACATGCAAATTCAACATAAGTTACAAGTTACAGTGCACGCAATAACCAAGTTCTCTTGGTCATATTTTCCTGCTCGGCGAACAAGCCTGAGTAATAATAACTTCCATTAACAACAATCGATATCTGAGCAAGATGGTTGATACTTGAAGAAAGGCCAGCCGAACCACAGGACATGAGAGAGAAGCAGATACACACTACGCCGGAACAACTGCCAGAGTGCTCTTTCACAAAAATTGTAAAATACATCTTTTTTATTTGTGAAATAAAAAAGTATGAGAGAATGGCTGTGTTTTTTGCAAAACAGTTTCGACTTACCTTCCAAGTTGACCATGGAAAAGCGGTAGCCATCGAGCCTTGGTGTGGACATCAAAGCTGGGTCAGTCGCCATGCCAGCTGGAAAACTGGTCAGCCCATTCAGATCCTGTAACAAAACAACAGGCTCACGCATGCAGACTTTCTTATCAGACCGTGACCATTCATTTCTACAGTTGAATCATGGTTGACAGGAAGCTTAGTATGGGTCAGGCCAAGACTCATTAGCTCACAAAGTGCTGCAGTAATGTTGCTGCAAATCAATTTTCACACTGTAACATTTGACACGAATGTGCACTGCCTTACAGGAGAAGAAAAGCACTGCCCACATGGCCGCATGGTATAGCAATCCCTCATGGGTCGGAGGAACTGAAGCGCAGGCTGGCTAACCGTTGGTTTGCTTTTGCCTTAGCTCACTGGTGTCATAATGCTTAGCAAGACTGGAAAGGGGTAATGAGCCGTGACACAGCACATTTCGTCCCTCAGTTACACACATGTGTAGACGTCACTTAATGACAATAAGCAGTATGCTCGCTGATGTCTAAAAACTCATTCAAAGCAGTCTGTGACAATGCTGCAGCTCACAAGAGTGGAAGCTTGGGCTAGTTGGTGCGTAGTCATATTTGCAGATGTTTCAGCGCACGAACAAAGGAAAAAGGACAGGGTAGACAGAAAGAGCGCTGACTTCCAACTAACTTTATTTCACAGAGTGGCAAGAATATATACAGCTAAAAAGGAAGATAACAGAGAATGACATAACAGAGCATAACAGAGCATGTTATCATCCTTTTTAGCAGTATATATTCTTGCCACTCTGTCAAATAAAGTTAGTTGGAAGTGAGCGCTCTTTCTGTCTACCCTGTTCTTTTTCCTTCGTTCGCGCACTGAAACATCTTGCAAATATGAATGCTGCAGCCCCGAGAAACAATACGAAAAAGTATTTCCTTTCATTACATGCTATGCATACAGTACAATACTAATTTGGCACACTGAAGTTATATACAGGTTCACAAGCCTACGGCATCTCCTCCTTAAAGGCAGATGCACACACACCTTCCTCAGTGGGCACGCACTCCCTATTGACATCAAGAGCCACACGGCAGGCAACCCCACCATCAGAGGACATCACTGAGTGCATAAATGGGAGTGTTTCTTTAGTCACGAAGGCAATCAATCAACTGCTGCATCAAGGCAGGGCCTCTCCATACTTCTTTTTGTAAACCACTATGGCCTTCCATGTCCTTCGGCGGAACAAAGATTTTTGATGAGCCAACAAGATTTGTACAATAAAGGTTCTACAGTCGAACACCGCTACAACGAATGCCGCTTCAACGAAATTTCACGATGCGATTCCAGCCTCAGATATTTATTGCTGTACAGTAAACTCGATCTTTAACATTTTGGGGCATTTTCAGAACTTGAAAATACATCAAAATGTTAAACATTGGGTTTACTTTATAGCCGCAGATGATTCGAAGCTAAAGCTCAGTTGCTTAGATCATGGTTTCTTTCGCGCAGCTGCTGGGTGCATCTGCGGAACGATGCCTTTTCCGATTCCAACGGTCATCATTTTGTTCCCGCTTCACCAGTGTTGTAACTAATCAGAGCAGCTGTTTGTCAGAATTATCAACAAAATCAGCTAGCTGCGAGTGATGGATGATAAGAATGGCATAAAATAAGGCATAACTCACTGCTCCACGATACACTGCTGCCATCGGCGTTTTGACGGCGGACAGCTGCTGGTGTTAACGTGTTAATGCAACTGTTTGGTTCGTTCACGAATGCGGTTTTAGGCATTGTTTGAGCGTGCTTTTCACCGCGGCATCATTATGCATGGGTGGCAATCACGTCGTGACATTGCTGGGAAAGAATAGGAAGCAGTGGATATTTTTTGAATTTTGAGAATAAACATTTCATTGTTTTGCTAGTTCAGATCGGCAATATTTTTTCGATTTTACAACGAAATTTTTTCTTCAAAGAAATTTTTCCCGTGACCCTTTAGTTTCGTTGCAGCAGGGTTCGACTATATTGTAATAAAAGACTTATTTAAGACTTGACTATAATTAAAGGGCACTTCGCACGTGGCTCTGTGACACCATGGCAGATTGACTTTGTTCACGAGTTGCTCAAGAGTAACGGTGAATAGCTGAAGAAAATGACGAAGAACAGCCACATAAGTAGTGAGGCAGAGTGCGCAACCATGACTGATTATGATGGCAATGCAACCCACATCTTAGCCGAGCTCCCAAGCAAATGCAGCCAATATGCCAAAATCAATTCATTGTCCAGTCTCAAAATGGCATTTCTACATCAGCAAGTGATAAAAAGCAACAAAGAAGAGCCTATCTAAGGGAACTATTCGCAGGACGAAATGGGAACAATCAATCAGTTCTGCATGCAAGACCGTGCATCCATCTAACGGCTGCAATAAGACCTCCCACAGCTTGTACAAGAAAACATTCTAAGGAAACAATTCGTAGTCTATTTCTAGCACCCTTTTTATAAAGGTCAATTACGTCTTGCTAATAGTATCTCTGCTTAGGCTACATTACTGTTTGTGCTGCCAGAAAACAATGAAACGGTTGGAAAATAGGCACACACAAGGCGGCATATGCTCATATGTTACAAAGACCAAGATACAGTGTGCATCCTGCAGTTGAGAGCTCAAAAAAGTTCAATAAGGCCTTCACTGATTATCTGTGCCAAGACAGATTATGTTGCCTTTCAAGCACTATCTGTTCTGACAAGGGTCTCTCGTCAAGATGACCTAACGCAGCAGCTAGCTGCCGGCTTTGCGCGCTGTAACGAGGGCAGTGACAGAGAACGTGCTCTATCGTTTTATTGCTGCCGCAATGGTCGCAAGCAGCACTGTCTTCCATGCCGATTCGGAAGGCGAAAGCTTTGGTGAAAGTGACACCAAGCCACATTCTGCAAAGCACCGTTGTCTCAAGTCGAGATAGTCCGCAAGCGATTTGACAAGTGTGTTATGAGCCGCAGTTGCTGACTTGCAAGCGCGCACATGCACGTAATACGAGCAAGAAGAGTAAGGAGTGTGGGATACTGCTTGAAGATTAACCATAAGTCATAGATTCTTGTTCAATCAATCGCAGCTTTGCTTGCAAACCGCACCTTAGATTGAACATGTTGACGTTACACACGTCAATGAGGAAGCCCGAAGAGGTGAAAAGATTGTTTCTCGGAACTTCTGGCATGCCCACACCTTGCAGCGCTGCCACATGTGGCATCGTTGATCATAGTGGCATTCTGCACACAACACGTGTGTTTACTTTAGCTTGAGGTGGTTTAGGGGTCCTTTAAAACCCCTCAAAAAGTGGGGCATTTCAGTAGGTAGGCGACAATGATCCACTTTTGTAAGGCCAACGTACCATGAAAGTTATCACATTGCTTTTCTAGAATTGTAACACAAATTTTCACGAACTTGACAATTTTTTTCAGTATAGGTCAAGAATTTTTAAAAAAAAGAAAAAACAATTTAAAGAGCCATTGAAGATATAAATCATGTGGCTGACCTGGTGGATAGCGTCAAGTTCTCCAAGCCAGGCCCCCAGCAACTTCTGCGGGTCCACCTCAGCATCTAGGTCAAGCTCGTGGTCCGAGTCGAGCTCAGCCTCGCTTGTTGAGCTGTAGGCGCCGTCTCCCGAGCTGCTTCGCGTGCGCCGTGATGAACAAGCTGTCATGGTGCTGCATTCAGACCTGCAATCAATCGCTTACTGTGACACCATGTCACGAATTGGCGTTCTTATACATGACAACAGCCACGTCTGCCTGATGGAACTCGTGATTCATTTCAAGCGTTTAAGCGAAATAGAAAAATAAAGCAGACACATGAACAAAAAGAGACCGTAACAACGCTGGTCTTCAACAGAATTTATTGCACAGAAAAATGGGCTCTTTGTGCAGTCACTATGCACCCCCATACACCGCAATAAAAGCGAGGCACATGTATGTTGTCACACAACAGGAGCTCATGGTACAAAGGTATTGCGCAAGATAATCTGTTTCTTTTCGTGACCGTGCAATAGAAGCAGTGCAATTAACACCAATGAAACTGTCTCAGATTCAGGTGCTCCCTGATTCCTTTGGAGGGCTGCTGCCCAACCCCAAACATACTAGACACAAGTAAAATCTGACAATAAATTTTTTGTGAAGACGAGCCAACGAAGCAAAGCTTCGCTACAGCAGAATAATTATAATTGTAGGTCTACTCCGCAATGCAAGCTGATAACCAGCAATGATAGTGAAACAAGTACACACTGTTGAGGCTATTTTCGCACATCTTATCTCATGAACAAAGCAAATGAGGGCATAGAATATTGAAACTGTGTTTTGACTGACATGGGCGCTCTCCGATAAAAATTTTCTTATGAACCGAGACCGGATTTTTTTTTTCCTTGAAGATCAGCATTTTTGAAAGAACTGTTTTCAAATATATTTTCTCTTTTATGTGGACTGTACAAAAACAATCTTTTTCAGTAACGTTGAGAAGGCTTTTTCATATAATTTACATTTTTTAAGCTTCTCTGTCAAAGCAAATGTGCATCAATGTTATCTAACTTTTTTTTATTTGGGCCATATTTGCCTTTTTTTTCATATTTCTTGTTTTGAGCACAGCATAAGGAAAGCACAAATGTAATTTACAATGATGCATATCAAAACCGGCAACAAATCTTTTGACATTATGTTTACAGCTAGCGTGAAGTGCACTGATGAAATCAGAAACTACTGAAGTTGGCAAAAAAGGAGGACAGAATGCCTGCGCCCCCGAATCCAGTGCCCCAAATTTCAAATATTTTTTACCGTGCTGAAAGCGTCTTTTTGGAAATAAAATTTTCTGTTCCATGCACTTTGTATGCGCACACTCAACATACAAATAGAGCAGACAAAACAAAAATATTGACCGGAGATGCATGTTCAATCTCTTGTGGAGTCACCTTATAGAGGAAGCAGCCCATGATGGAAACGCACGTGCAGATGCGGAGGATAAAAAAAACGTTAATGAGGCTTTGATACACAACTACATCTAGCTAAACCTAAGCTATAAAAATCAGCCATAAATATATCAACAAAAATGAATGCTACCACAACTGTGACACAATCTAACACTGACATAATAAAGAATCAATTATAATTACTTAAATTGTGTGATGACGAATTTCCCAATATAAAATGGCTGTAAATGACGAAACTTTTTTGGCCACTATTAGTGCAAACTCTTGGTAATAGTAAACTTCCTTTATATGCAAAACGTGGACAGTTAGCATTTATAAGTCACTCTTAATATGGTCAAAAGATAGCTTACGAGTTATTGTGTTAATTATTAAACAGGTACATTAAAATATTGCTGTAAGACATCAATTGTTATACTGCCTAATTAATTAAAGAGCTGTCCTGTAGCATAACGGATAGTGTTCCTGAGCATCGGTGCCAAACTGCATCACGTGACAGGCCACACCATGCATGCGTGTTTCCAGTGAGCGCCCATACAACAGCAATGTTGTCAGTACACATGGTACTTGAGGGACCCTTTTTCAAAGACAGCTGTGGTTCAGCCTATTAGGATTTGGAGCGATTTTCAGAGCAAGAAAACCCGTTTCTGAGCAGAAGAGATTGTATATTGGTAAAGTTTGGAGCTGAACAAAATGCGTATCAGAACATGTGAAATAGAGATTTGACATACTTGGAGCAGTAAAACATTATGCCCCCAATATTATGCCCCCAAAAGAGCATCGGCCCGATGTTATAGCTGAGCCAGTCATTCGTGCATAAAGTCACTTTGTACAAGCGACGGTGCTTCGCAGAGTCACTTGCTGACGTATGGCTTAATGCGCACTACGTGCACAAGCTCAGGTTGGTGCTGGCAACGCCTTGTACAGTTTGGGCTATCCGGGACGACTTTGTAGGTAGTGTCACTTAGTCATCGCAGCACTCGATAAGGTCCGAAGTATCTTCTGAGCAACTTTTCGGATAGTCCGCGTTTTCGTACAGGCGTCCAACACCCATACCCTGTCCCGGTTTGGCACGTTCCAGGTGTATGACGTAGGTTATAACGACCTGCGTCATACTCTTGCTGTTGGTATATTCGCAGATGTGCGAGCTGCCGGGCTTCCTCTGCGCGCTGAGTAAACGCGTCAGCACTCGTTTCTTGTCATCGCATTCATGTGGCAGCATCGCGTACAACATCGTCCTTACTTCTCATCCGTGAACAAGGCTGAATGGAGTCATCCGTGTGGTTTCTTGTTTAGCAGTATTTTATGCAAACGCTATGTAAGGGAGAATCTCGTCCCAGTTTTTGTGTTCAATGTCCACATTCATTGAAAGCAAGTCTTCCAGAATTTTGTTGAGCCGCTCAGTCAACCCATTGGTTTGTGGATGGTAAGCTGTCGACTTGCGATGAATAGTACCGCTGAGCACCAACACATGATCTAAAAGCGCGGCCGTGAATGCGGTTCCGCGATCTGTTATAACGATCAATGGCGCACCGTGTCTCAGCACAATGTTGTTTATGAAAAATCGGACCACCTCCTCAGCTGTGCCTCTCTGGATGGCTTTTGTCTCGGCGTAGCGAGTAAGGTAATCGGTCGCCACTATAACCCAGCGGGTACCAGCACTAAAGGTAGGAAGTGCGCCCAAAAGGTCCATTCCGATCTGGTCAAATGGCGGTGTCGGGATCTGGATAGGGTGTAGCAAACCAGCTGGTTTCGTCGGAGGTAACTCGCGCCGCTGGCAATGGAGGCAGGTCCAAACATGATAAAAGAAATCGCATAGCAAATCCCTCGAACGAAGAAAGTACCGAACCGCCCCCGAAATCTAGCACAAAACAATCTTTCCTTATCTGTAATCTTTACTAACATACGCAGCTTTCTACCGAAACGAGAAAAAGTATCTAGCCTTGTGACGTCATCCAATGCCAATCTTGTTGTATTAACAGAAACGTGGCTTACCGATGACGTGACGGACACTGAAGTTCTTGCAGATCTTCCTAACTTTCACTTATACCGAAAAGATCGCGAATGCACTCGCGGAGGAGGCGTACTGATCGCCGTCGGCCCGGAATTATCATGTTCCGTGATCAACATAGCATCTGACATAGAAATCTTATGGCTACATTGCCGGGCTTCACCCCACACAATACTGCTTGGTGTCTGCTACAGACCACCGAATGCAAATCCAGACTTCGCAAACAAATTTAACGATATACTAAATGCGCTCACCACAGCCCACCCGAATGCCCATATTTTGCTGTTTGGTGACTTTAACCTTCCTAATATTAACTGGCAAATCGGAACAACCACACAAGGAAACCAGAAAGACTCGAGAGAATTTCTAGATGCTTGTTTCAACTTTAACTTATCACAACTTGTTTCAGAGCCAACACGTGTTGCCGCCAATTCCGCAAACATCCTTGATCTCATTCTAACCACCCATCCTTCTAGCTTATCGTCAATTACCTATCTCGATGAAATTAGCGACCATAAAGTTATCCATGCAGATTTCGCATTTTCCACAGAGCGCCGTGAAATGCTAAACAAAACAATATGTTTATATGATAAAGGTAACTATCAAGAAATTAACAACGAACTCAGTAGGTTCTTCCCAGATTTTGAAGCCAACTTCCGCAGCCGATCCGTCAATGAAAATTGGATAGTTCTTAAACAAAAACTTATTGAACTAAAAAATAAGTTTATTCCGAAGACCACATTTCGTGCCACGCAGCAAAAGCCCTGGTATACTAAAACATTAAACCGACTTAGCAACAAGAAAAAACGCCTTTTCCGCCAGGCAAAATCTAAAGGAACGCCATGCGCATGGGATAAATACTACTCCGCCGAAAATGACTATCTTACAGCAATTCGCAACGCCAAGCACGCATTCTTTAACACGAACCTACCTAACATGCTAAGTGATAACGTAAAAAAATTTTGGCAGACCGTCAATCCAAAACCATCCCGCACTATCTCCCTTACTAACGAATCCGGTGAAGTGACCACAAATGCCGAGTGTGCTCATATTTTTAACATTGCATTCTCGTCGGTGTTCACCAGAGAACCTAGTATGCCTTCCGTTCCCACAACCACCCTGATAGGTTCCAGCATGCCTGCGCTAGCATTTTCCGCAGACGGCATTTCTTCCCTAATAAAAAACATTAAACTTTCCTCGTCATGCGGCATTGACGAAATTAATTCTAAACTGTTAAAGAACATTACCGATACAATTGTACCATACTTGCACCTCATATTCTCACAGTCACTCAGCACCGGCGACCTTCCGAATGACTGGAAAATTGGTAAGGTCGTTCCAGTCTACAAAGCAGGCGACAGCAACTCCCCACTCAATTATCGTCCCATTTCATTAACAAGCATCCCATGCAAAATCATGGAACATGTCATATATTCTCATGTTATCAACTTCCTCGATTCCAATAGTTTCTTTCACACCTGTCAGCATGGCTTCCGCAAGGGACTTTCCTGTGAAACACAATTAGCACTCTTTCTTCACGACATACATACAAATCTTGACACCAACTTTCAGACTGACGCCATTTTCCTTGACTACGCAAAAGCATTTGATACAGTTCCACACAACAAACTAATACAGAAGTTATCCGGGCTAAATCTTGACCCTAACGTGTTAAGATGGATTAAATCTTTTTTAGCTAATCGTTCTCAATTCGTGCACGTAAATAATGAATCCTCTGAACCTCTCGAAGTAACGTCAGGAGTACCGCAAGGGTGCGTCCTTGGCCCCTTGCTATTTCTAATCTACATTAATGACCTACCACTAACTGTGTCTTGCAAAATCCGCATGTTCGCCGACGATTGCGTGATCTACCATACAATAACTAATGCTTCCGATCAACTAACCCTGCAACACGATCTGAACAACATTCAAGAATGGTGTGACAATTCGCTTCTCAAACTTAACCCCAACAAATGTAAGGTTGTCTCATTCACTCGCCGCAAAAACCCTTTCCTATTCCCATACCAAATCACTAACGCCCCTCTAGAAATAGTACAGTGTTTCAAATATCTAGGTGTCACTCTGTCCGCCGATCTAACTTGGAATGCGCATGTCACAAACATTATCTCATCTGCAAACAAAATATTGGGATTCGTGAAACGTCATCTGCGTTGCGCACCTCAACACGTAAAACTTCTCGCATACACATCCCTCATCAGGCCAAAACTGGAATACGCCTGTGCTATATGGAATCCACCTCAAATTTACCTAATCAATGACCTTGAATCAATTCAAAATCGCTCAGTCCGATTCATACATTCGTCATATTCTTATGACATCAGTGTTTCATCCTTAAAAGCCCAATCTGGATTGCAGCCACTTGCCCTTCGACGCCGCATAGCCACTCTTTCCCTGTTTCATAAGCTGTTCCATTCGCCCCTCAACCATCCTCCATACGTCATCCCTCCGACGTACATTTCGCACCGCACCAGCCACCCCCTCCAAGTCTCCCGTTACCGCACTAGGACTGCTACCTTCTCCGCATCCTTCTTTCCGCGTGCTGTGAAGGACTGGAACGACCTCCCAAACCCCGTCGTCACAATCACCTGCCCATCAACTTTCGCTAAAAATGTAATAACTCATCTCTGTCAGTGAAACTTTATGGCAATGTATATACCCACACCTATGTAGCATATTTTATATTTTGAATGTAGCAAAAGTTGTATATCCTGTATACCAGCCCCTTATGTGGCAAATGTTTTTCTATATCCTGTACATCCACCCCTTATGTAATACCCCCTTGTGGGGTCTTTAAGGAAATAAAATATGATATGATGATGATGATGATGATGCTTCCGGGCAGCGGTGGGTCTAGGCAAGTAATACCTCCCTCGAACTCTGCCCTGTGTGCGCGTGTAGCCTAAATGTCCAGATGTGACCTCGTTGTGGCACGCTTGCAATACCTCTGAACGAAGAGTGGTAGGGACGGCAAGCAGGTAGGTGGACCATCTGACGAGAAGTTCATTTTGTAAAGGGCAATGTTTTGCAGACAAAACGACGATAGTCCTCTTGCAAAGGCTTTGGGCAAGTTCTGGCTTCGTCCTTCTAAATAATTAATCAAGCCAAGTAGCTCAGGATCGTCATGCTAGTGATCTGCGATGGTTGACGAGTCGAGGATTCCGAAGAACGCTGTCTCTTCATCAAGGGAAGCAGCGGACTCTATTGGTGATCGAGACAGGCAGTCGGCGTCTGTGTGTCGTTTTCTTGATTTATACACCATCGTTATATCAAATTCCTGTAATCTAAGGCTCCAGCGTGCCAATAGCCTGAAAGGATCTTTCAGACTTGTTAACCAATACAACGAATGGTGGTCACTGATAACCTTGATGCGGCCGTACAAGTATGGGCGAAATTTCATAACTGCCCGCGCCACGGCGAGGCATTTCTTTTCAGTGGTCGAGTAATTTGCTTCTGTGCGTGACAGAGTTCTGCTTGCGTAAGCAATCACTCTTTCCTCGTTGTCCTGGCGCTGCACAAGCAAAGCTCCGAGGCCGACATTGCTGGCATCAGTATGGAGCACTGTAGGGACTGTCTCATCAAAATGGGCAAGCATGGGGGTTGTGTGTAGACGTTGCTGCAAGTCATTAAAAGCAGCTTCCCATTCGTCGCCCCAAACAAAAGCAACGTCATCGCTCGTGAGACGAGTTAAAGGTGACGCAATGCACGCAAAACCTTGAATAAACTGCCGATAATATGCACAGAGACCCAGAAAACGGCTGACTGCCTTTTTATCTGACGGTGTCGGAAACTATGCAATGGCAACAAATTTCTCGGGATCTGGACGAACTCCTGCATAACTAACAACATGACCAAGAAACCATAGTTCTTCAAAGCAGAAGTGACATTTCTCCGGCTTGAGCGTCAGGCCTGCAAGACCACCTGCAATCGTTCAAGGTGTTCGTCAATCGTTGTAGAAAACACAATGATGTCGTCAAGGTATATTAGGCAGGTTCTCCATTTAAGCCCAGAGAGCACGGTATTTATGAGACGCTAGAAAGCAGCAGGCGCGGAGCACAAGCCAAATGGTAAGACCTTAAATTCGTACAGTCCGTCCGCCGTCACGAAAGCCGTTTTTTCACGATTCCTAGGGTCGACTTCAATTAGCCAATATCCACTTTTTAAGCCCGTGGCATAGAAGTAACGCGCGTTTCGAAGCCTGTTGATCGAATCATCTATGCGGGGAAGCGGGTGCACGTCTTTTTTTTTTTTTGCAACCTGATTTAGCTTTCTATAGTCCACATAGAAACGCAGGCTGCCGTTCTTCTTCTTGACCAGAACAACAGGTGACGCCCAAGGGCTTTTCGACGGTTGAATGACGCCGTCTTCAAGCATTTCTGTTACCTGCTGTTCTATCGCTTCTCGTTCTTTTGAAGCTACACAGTACGGATTTTGATGAATTGGTCTAGCCGTGTCCTCTGTGATGATTTGGTGCTTGGTCAAGAACGTTCGCCCAACTTTTGAGGTCGACGCAAAACAGTCGTGGAACGCAGCCCAAGCAGGGGTTCCCGCTGTTGCTGAGTTAAAGTAGGGCTGACGTCAAGGTTAGGCGCTAAGTCATGTCGGTCTTGTGTAGGCGTTGCTTCGAGTGCTGAAAAGCAGTCACAAACATCTGCTATCTCGTCAAAGTATGCCATAGTTGTGCCTTTTGGAAGCTGCCGTTGCTTGGAGGTGAAATTGGTCAACAGCAAGTTCGTTCGGCCGTCGGTGACATTGACTATTCCTCGTGCTACTGAAATCCCAAGTGAAAAGGAGCTTTGTTAGTTGGTCGTCGACCCCTTCACCGTCGAACGGTTTGTCACATGCTACTGAAACGAGGATACATGATCGAGGCGGCAGGACTATATTGTGGTCTTTGAAACAAAAGTATTTGTGCTCTCGTGATGAAGAATCAGTCAGACGAGCACTCTTGTAAAACGAAACTACACGGTCCGGGATGTTGATTATTGTGCGATGCTCCCTGAGAAAGTCCATTCCTATAATTAAATTTTGCAGCACTCTGGGAGAACGATGAAAGTCGCGACGAAAGAGGAATCCCCTATGCTGATTCTTGCTGTGCAGCTTCCAGTAGGGAGCAGCAATTGGCCACCCGCTGTTTTTATATGTGGTCCTGTCCATAGCGTTTTTACTTTTCTAAGATGATCGGCCAGCTTGTGACTTATTATGGAAAAATCAGCTCCCGTATCGACTAAGGCCGTCACTCGCTCTCCATCAATAATTACATTGAGGTCGGCGCTCACCATTTCGTCGTTGTTAATATTCGTCGGCGTCGAGTCGTTCTGTAGTGGCAGTACTGGGGACTTTTTATTGTCTTGTGGTCGGGCTGCGACCTTACTCCGAGAGGTCGCCGCCTTTAGTTTCCCCGGTAAGGGCTGGGCAACATTGTTCCTCGAAGGTCAGCAAAAGTACGTCGATTCGGTGACGATGTCTGAGCAGGGATGGAGAACGCTACCTGTGGGCGGAGTTGGGCTGGTGATTGGCAAGAGACTCGTGATAGAAAGACCACGTTGTTGAAGGTCCTCGAAAACCAGGGTCGTCATGGCGAACAATGTAGTCGGCATTGGCACGATGACCGTCATACCCTGGCCGAGACGGGGGACGCGATGTGTCGCGGTACCAACAATAACGAGCTATATAGACGGCACCACCACAGTTGAAGCAGAGAGGGTGCCAATCGACAGTGCGCCAAGCGTCCTTTCTGCGAAATTGTGGGCGTCCCATGTCCTCTTGTGGTGGTGAGTAAGGCTGGTGGCATGAAGACATCAGAGACATGGGCCAACGTCTGAAAGCCTCCTGCAAATGTTGCAACGAAGGTGCGACTGTAGGTGGCTGGTAGTATGACGTAACAGGCGGGACAGGTGGTGGACGGCGGACAGCGTCGGCGTAACTCATTTGACGCTGCTCGGAACGCAGATCAGCTGCGGAAAGGCGTGCCTATGTTAGTCACGAACGACTGCGGCAACGGCGGTCACTGGTGTATCCACTGGAGGAGCCCAAAGCTTCTGAATTTCTTCTCGAACAATATCTCTGATCAGGTCACATAGAAAGCCCCGATTGTCCAGAGTGACTGAAGCGGCGTTGATTGGGGTGGTAGTAGACGAGCGACCATACTGCTTCAATCTTTGGTGCAGAGCACGCTCAATGGCAGTGGCTTCTCTTCTAAAAGTGGCCACGGTAGTTGGAGCATTGCGCACAAGTCCAGCGAACAGTTGTTCCTTCATGCTGTGCCTAAAGTAGCGCAACTTCTTTTCCTCAGACATATTGGAATCAGCCCGACGACATAGGCGCAACACGTCTTCAGCAAACATTGCCACAGTTTTTTTAGGTTTTTGAAGTCTTAACTCGAGCAACTGCTGAGCCCGCTCTCAACGGTCGACGCTAGCAAAGGTGTCATTCAGCTGCTGACGAAACTCATCCCATGTCGATATACGGCCTCCTCGATTCTCAAGCCAAGTGTGAGCACTGTCATCGAGAGCGAAGTACGTGCGGATGAGCTTCTGTTGAGAATTCCACTGGTTGATGTCAGCAATGCGTTCGTAATGCTCAAGCCAATCTACAACATCTTCATGTGGGGCACCACTGAAGCGATCCGGTACAAGTGGCTGAAGATGTATCACCTGGGCTGGACTGGAAACGGGGCTGCCTTGTATCCCTCGGACCACCTGTGGCTGGCTGGCGAAAGCCATTGACAGAGGTATGAAATGCCTGGTAGAATGTTCGTCGAAGGAGGTCAGCTCAGGAGAGAGGCCTAGCAACCGCAGACTGAAGCGGTGCACTGGTGTCGTAACAGGTGGCTGCATGTCGGGACTTGATGAATGGCTCCCAGATGGGGTGTAGAGCATCGGCAGGCTTGCAGTCCAGCACCTCCACCAGTGTCGCGGTTCAACATAAGTAGATCACCGAGACGTTGAGTCTGAGAATCGACGGCGTGTGTTTTTATGCAGGAGCCAAGAGCAAAAGACAAACAAAAGCACGTCGTCTTCTTCAGTGTCCCTTTTCACAAGACTGTTGGCGCACGCATCGTCTTCGTTCTCTGTTTATTTTGAGCGCCGCAATATATTACATGCATTTACTCTGACTCTCCATAGCTATCCTTTTGGATAACAGTTCTAAATACACATGGACTTCTTAAAGGGAAAACCATTTTTTATGCGCAAAATGTTTCATACACAAAAAAAATTGATAGGATAGAGAGCACAATTACAAACATTTATTTGCTCAGCTGATGGCTAAGTTATATATATAATCGTGTGGGTGTGGGTAACAAGAGAAATTTTTTCCCTTCAAAAATGCAGTACCAGCCCGCCCAAGCAGCTGCCCTGTTACAGAGTCATTGTGGTATTCTAGAGAAAATGCATGAAGTGATCATTCCAGCACTCACTTGAGTGACTGTGGGCGAGGCATGCTTCAGCAGAGCCGGGCCACCAGGTTCGAAGCTGCCTGCAAAAGAAAGCATCCGTGACTGAGATTATTTCACACATCATGACTCACCGTGATTAAACCTGGTGACACCATGTTCAGAACAAAGCTACAATTCCACTTCGACACCCTTTCTATTGAGAGAGGGCAGCACAAAACCTACAATGACAGCAATGATAATATGTCTTCTACAATTCTTGAGAAAATGTTAGCCCCCAACACTGTTCACTCTTTCCTTCCCCCTTTCATGCCCTCTTCTCCATTTTTTATGTTGGGCACAGGCCGAAACGTTGACTATGGCCTGAATCTTGCCAGGTTCAATTATTAATAACTGTTGGTGTTTTACATTCCAAAACTAAATCGAACTACATGCGTCTACAGTGACTGCGCTGAGTAGAATGGCTGATGAAGTGTACAGTGATGCCATTGAGAACTTCCAACTTTGAGCAATTCTTGCAAGTTTCATTCTGGTGCATTATGCAGCGGCAAAAGCTACTCTTCAGGCTTCCATACTGGTACTCTTCAGAGAAAGAAATTTCGCATCTGGGAGAGCACCTCATTTCACAATGCGAAGTGCGTCGGAGAAGCAAGCTGCATTACATTCAGACACCTGAATAATTGTGGTGTTGCTATGAAGAGCTAGTTAAACGTCTCAATTCGTTGTGAATCTCATGGAGAAAATGTTCTCTAGAGCAGTCATTATTTTACTCAATTATACAAATATTAGAGGCCCATGCCATTGGATGTTCTGAAATAGCCTCCTAGGTAATATTTTTTTTTTGCACAATCAAATAAACATAAAACTGAATCAATAAAATTGTACTTGAAGTACCACTCTCAACACAACTATGTGGTAATCGATTTGAGGAGCTTCTGCCGCGAATCTACAGTTTTGTTGTCAATAAATGCTGCACTTTAAATCAGTATAATTAGCAGACAAATGAAGCACCGTTCAAAAGTTCCTTATTACTGAACTGCCACAGTCCAGTCTTGCGCATTCACAAGATGACTCGAAGGCAAAAGCAGGCTTCTCTTTCTTTTCAGTCGATGGTACGGATCCATTGGTTGATCACTGAAGATCGCCTCAACTAAAATCCATGGGGTGCTTGAAATGAGGTACCAGCAGCGTTTGCCGGCACACTTGACCGCCACCAATTGGCCTGAAGATCACAAGTTTCTATGAATAGTGCGTCTCACCATCCAGCCTTAAAGTCTCACTTTATCAAAGGGGTTGGCCCTCTGATTATTCAGGCAAATACGAAGAGAGAAATAGAGAGAGAGAGAGAAAAAAATATTCAGCTGTCTCCCACACGTCATTTCATCCTACAGGCAAAATAATTTTTCAAGGTTGCTGCCTCCTCACATGTTCTTTGCACATGCACACTTATTGCTACCTAATCTGGCCTGCCTGCACAACATCAGACTGTCTCTAGTAGCCCATCTTCCCAGTTATCTCCCTACCACTCAACCGCCCATAAATATGTGCTGCATTTCTCAATAAGCTCTCTGTTCTGCTGACAGAGTTGATACCTTGCTGCATGCCATGCCTATGCTACAAAGTTCTTTCTTATTTTGCTTAATCGGTGTTGAAAACCTGAAACAAATGATTTCCAAGCGCTGCCAAGGTCCTCAGCGGTATCTGCTGTAGGAGAGATTCCGGCACCAAAAAAAGGTGGCTTTTTTTTCTGAACAGTCTCAATACAGTCTGGTGTGACAGAGACTTGTGCGGGACTATTCAAGGGCGGGGGCACACATGCAAGTATCCCAAATGTTTTTCAGATGAAGCCTTCACAGGCAATCACAGTAGCACAAGACCTATCGTACAGGAAGCCTCACCGAGAAAAGGTGAAAAAACAGTGTGTGCTTCTCTATATCGACATACTTTGAAACATCAGTATGTAGTACACACAGGAGACAAGATTTATCAGACTCACAACTGAACTCCACATTCTAGTCGGGGGGGAGTGAGTCTCAGATTTATCGTCAGTATTGGTAGGGGGACCCTTGGAACCCTGGGACTTTTCTGGCTTTGAGCACTGAACAAGAGAAACTGTATAGGGACTATGAATGGTATCGTGGAATAATCGGTACGCACATGCACAAGTTACGTTTATAGTATCTACAAGCATTGCATTTGTTGAATGGCTGCATGTGGTATAGTATATGTATTCATCTCTAAAACAACATGTACACACGAATGTGTATGCACTGTTTTCAAGATGAATACCAACCAACTTGCCCAAATCACCATTCTCCTAAATAGTATATGTAAACGATGCAAGATAGAGCTGTTTCATCTGCCGAGTAATCCTTGGTTCGTGACTGTACAGTATGGTGTCCAAGACCTGCACATGTCTTGACATGCCAATAATGAGTTCACCAGTGACAGACCCTGTCCAACTTGTGGCACAGTTAGGTGAAATTTAGGTTGATGTCTTCAAGATGGCACCATAAATCCAAGTTAACACATTTTGGTACATGAGTGAAATCACCAAGTGTAAACTGAAGATGCTTAATGCATCAGTGCACACTACTACTGACCTTGTAGGTTCTTCATTCTATAAAGTGCTGATGTAGCATGCAATCTATATTTACACAAAGTAGTTAAAACATTAGATCATTTTCACATGAGCGACGCCAAGCCTGAAGGAAGTGAACTGGGTCACCTTCATTTTTCCATATTTTTTTTTTTTTCGTTATACAGCGAAAGCTGTTATGAGATCCCAACAAGGGTTGTGTTTGGCTCCGTAGTCGTCCACCGCCGCCATCACCACTGGTGTCTGTAACCACTAGCATGCCGAATAAGAAAAAACTAAATTAATAAAGAATGCCCAGGGCCGAAAGAAATTTGAACCCGGGCCTTCTTCGTGGCACTCCAGTATTCTAACACTGAACTATGCCAGTGCTAGAAACTATATTGCAAACTGAGCCCAGGCAGGCTTCAGGTAGGGTAAGGAATGACGTTAATATGTATAATGAAGTGTTCTAGAACAACAAAAAAAGAAAAAACAACCAGCCATGAGATGATGTGAATCACTTAACGAGTGGGTGGTCGAATGCTCCAACCCATTACAAAAGCCTCGGGTGTAGTTCTCTTTGTCGTCAGCCACAGAATTAACGAAATTAACACAATTCCCTGTAAGAAGGCTGAGGGTACCACAATTCTCCAAAGAATGATGAAGAATGATATCGTGGATGCTTCCCTACTAAATAAAAATTATGATGATTTACAACGTAGTGGGCACCTTTCAAGCGTGCTTGTAGTAGTTACCGAAAGAATTTAAAAACTCTAGAAAGGCCGTTCTTCCAGCTTATGCTGTGACTGTGCTACGCATTACACGCAGGCTAAGTGTTTTATTTTTCCTTCACCTTTCTTTCTCTTTACAATTTCTTTATCTTTTATTATCATTTCCTTCTCATATTCCTTTCTCTTTTTTGCTTCTTTCTGCCCTTTTGTTTCTTTTGCTATTTCTCACTTTCTTTTTATAGTTTGCTGTTCAAACAGTTCTCTTTGTTTTTCATTCTCTTTGTTTCTTTCAATGCTATGCATTACACTCTCCTCCTCTTCACCCTCGCTTCACTTTCCCAACCCCTTGCTAGAGTATGCTATACAAGGCTCTGCTAGCTTGCCTGGATAGCTGAGCTGTCATGATGCCCACCTTCAAATGGGGGTGCACAACTTCGAATCTCACCTCATCAAGAATGATCTTTTATTTCAAGTTTTTCCTTTCTTTTTCCTGGAACCTTAGTCTCTCACACATCAAAGCTTTTCCATTCAACGCTTGACAAATCAGCACACAAATACAGTAGAGTAGAGTAGATCTTCGAAGATCTGGGAGCAAAGCAGGAGATGAAAGAAATGATGAAGAGGACAAACATTCAGTGTGCCAGTTAATGATTTTGATAGTTTTCTAAGGTTTCACCACAGGCTTGTTGGCGATTCATAGCATACAAAGGTATAGCACATTGAAAGTTAGCGCTGTCTATGTGTGTCTTTGACTTTGTCCCACTTTCGATGATAGTTTTCTGTTGGCCAAATACAAATGGCTGGTGCAACACAGCTACACTGTCAAAATAGCTTTAACCAGTAGTACAAGCAATCAACTAAATGTTAGTATTGTCTTATGTAACCCCAAACTTTCCACGTAATTTGCAAATCAAATTTGAGAACAGAGCACATCAACCGTTGCTAAATGAAACGAGTATTCTAATGAGCCACCCACAACACAGCGACAGCTGAAATGTTTCATGCGATACCAACACGTATTGACCCGGAATTCACTTTCTATCAAGCCACTTTGATCTAGCATAAACCTTTTGTTTTTCGCATACTGGCAACTTCAGTTCCCTTTTCTTAGTTTTTTCTTTCTTTCTTTTTTCGTAGCTCAAGTAAAAACGGAACTCAAATCAGCGTCGTTTATACAATGGCCTATATTAAGTGCAGGTGCTTAGATAGCGTCAACTACACAGCGATAGTGCTGTATGCAGAGTCTTCTCCACGCGCAGTTAAGGGCTTCCACCATGCTTCAGATCTAAACCGCGATTACGGCAACATGCGTGACATCGCTTCCGCTTTTTTTCGGTCGACGCTCGATTATCGCATGCACGCGCTTGCTTCCGAGTACACAAGACATAAAATACAGGCTGGGCTTTGTACGCACGCATCGAAATACCCCAACATGTGAGCTTGTAGAAAAGAAAGCAGCAAAGAAACTCATTCGAATGAAGTCGAAGCACGATGAATGCCTCAGATTTGGGCCTCTGATCGGAAACGCTTTCTTCCCAAGGTTGGTGTCTGAACTCTCCAACAGCCACGGCCTTGGGGTTGGCCAGCTTAGAAACGGCACTCATCATCGAAAGGCGTTGGCGGCCAGAGCCCGCAACAAAGCGCAGCCAAAGCTCCGTGGGAGACGCGTGGTGCGCGCTCACTCACAGGGGCTCGTTTCGCCGAAAGGGAACCCCGATGTGTGTCGAGAAGGGTTTGCTAACATTATTTGACGCTGGTGACCCTCCTCGAAGGGCGGGAACACCCGTGCTGTGGACGAGAGGTATTACTCACATAAGAGAGTACTGCAGATGGCCCTCGCAGGCTTGGTTCAACGCAATCACGCTCAACGCGGTCCATCACTTTTGCTAATCCTTGACAGCACTGCACCCCTCCTTCAGATGGTACCCCAAAAACAAGCGAAATACATTTCCGGCCACGAAAGTGGCGCCATCTTGGGCGACCATGCCAACCATGCTGAGATAAAGTACCACAAAAACCTTCTACAGAAACGAAGTGGCGCCACCAGCGGCTTCGTCTCCCCGTGTAGGTAGTATGGTGGCTAGAAGGGCGAGGTGACGCCAAGGGCCGGTCAAAAGCGATGCGCCGTTTCATGCCTGGCGCACGGTGGCGCTGCTTGTTGTAGTTCGATGCCTGCTCGGCCGCTCGCTCTACGGCTGGGCGCGCGGCGGAAACGCAAATTAGAAGTTCGCCGCACGCGCAAGTTTAATTTTACTAAGCACGCAAGTGGCCTTAAGTGGCATATACTTCGGAACTCGTACTGAGCACGTCGAAGTGTTCTATTCCGATACGCATGACCGATGCAATCCCGAACGGCACTGATCCCTCGCTTCCGACTTCCATGCTCTACTCCACACTTCCCATTTTGCACTCGACGTTAGTTTCGATAAAATACAAGAAAGAGACCATACCCGCTGTTTGCATGAGTACACAAAGCATAAAAAACGATTTATTTTTTCCAATCCGAACAACTGACAAGAAATCAATAACTGCACGTAAACAGAAAGCGTCTGTATCTGCGACTGCAGCACATCACTTTAACTAATAAAAAAAAGACTTCAGTTTTTAAGTACAGATTATTTTTTTGCAAATTTAGAACACATTTTACTGAAAGCAGAATAAAAACATGAAGTCTGCAATTGGAGGAAAAGGTAAAAGCGCTTCACTTCATTGAAAACATGCACAAATACAATAAAAACGTTTGCATTTGAGTACGGCACCAATTCATCTCGACGACAAAAAAAATCAGTCTTGTTCATACATTTTCAACTATGGTGATCACTTTTGAACATATTTAAACAACTCATACAAAGGCTGCATTGAAAGTAGAGTGAGGAAAAGCAACTAATCCACTCAATTCACAGCACTCTTCTTAATTTTAGCATCTTCATCTTCTTACGCTTGTCACCTTGGCTGGCATTCTGAGTTTTCACAAGAAAATGCAGCCTGGTGAGGACGTAGAATTTGATGACCTTGCTTGTGAGTTCCGTGTTGTGGTCGGGGCAGCCCACGACGGTCAACTTAGCCAACTGCAAAAATGAGATCAAGTCCAGGATACTGTCACTTTTGATCTCCTTGATGCTGAAGCAACGTGTGAATGCGTTCTCAAGCGAAGTCACCAGGTCATTCAGCTTGGCTGATGGATGCAGCAGGCCACCCCTGTTCACTGCATTGGTGAGGCATGCTGCGGCTGGCAGTGACCCACCGTTCTGTCGCAGGAGCTGTGCACAGCAGTCGGTGCACTTTGTGGCTGCGATGCTTTTCCTTGCCACATAGCCGCCAATGTAATAGATGAGCCTTGAGTCACTGGCTTCCACTACCATGTCAGTGTGGTCAAGCCCACACCCGCTGAGGACTTCACGTGCTTCACAGAGCCTATGTGCCTATGTTGCCTATGGCACAGGTTGCCTATGTCACAGGTTGCCTATGTCTAGCAGTTCATCAATCCTCCTATGAGACGTGGTGCCCATCGCACCCTCGGTGTCTATCAGGTTCCTTAGCACTCCTGAAGACACATTGGCATGTGACGGTGACTTGGCAAGATTTTGGAAGGTCAGAGTATTATAGGAAATGAGGAACTGGCTGGGCGACGGGTGATCATTAGACCTAGACATTTGCCTAACAATCCCAAAGACCCTTTCCATCGGATCTTGGCGCAACCGGCTTGTCATGAGGTACTTGTAATTCAATTTTGTTGTCACGTGCTCCAGAAGGAGTAGGGTGCTTGAGAGCGTGACGCGAAGTCCTTCTGCGGTGGTTTGGCTAAGGAAGCCAGCTGACCCCTTTTTTTCAGACTTTTTTTCACACTTTTTTCCCACAGGTCCAAGTAAGCCAAGAAGCTTTCAATGCAGGCTTTGTGGGCATTACCGGGCCCGAGTGCACCTGAACTACACCTAGAAGTCATGGCCTCAATAAGATTTCGCATCCTTTCTACAAAGTCGACAGTGGAAGATTGGTCTCCATGTTTCTCTTCAATATCTTCTCCGTAGAGAAAAAGGCCACGGAGGACTTCATCACTGAACAGCAAAAATGCGTTCAGTTCAGTAGTGTGGGTGAAAAACAGCACGAGGTACTGTTCTTCGAAATGCAGCTCACAAAGAACTGAGGTTGCTTCCAGTGGTTTGTCCGCACATGGCACTGCTCGCTGCCAGGCTTTGAAGCGTTCAGGGTCTTTGGGCACAGAAAACAACGACACTTGCCGACCGGACTTCGTCGCAGAGTCGTAGCCCGAAGAACAGCCGGGCGCGAAGCAGTGCGTCTGCGACGCTTTCCGTTTCACGCCAGAGCTCATTGCGCTTTAGATCACCGCACTCAGTACTGACTGGAAATAAGTTTGTGCGACATACTTGTCACACAAAAAGCGACGAATTCAGCCTGTAAGGCACAAAGAAACACGTGCGCGAAACGGTAAACAAACGACGGAAGAAACAGCGCCAACCCCCTCGCTTCGCTTTCGACAGGCATCGAAGAGCTGGCCGGAGCGCCACCCCGGCTACCGCGGCCGTGTCATGAAACGACGAATCGCTTTCCCTGCGGCGGCGCATGGGCGCTGACGCCACCTCCCCTTCTAGCCACCATAGTATAGGTAGTGGTGCTTGTATATATATAGAAAAAAAGTGTCTTACTCCGTTTTCATTTTGCTGCTTTTGTGCAGTTAAAAAAGTGGTAAGAAAAAAATTAGCGAGCCAGTGTTTTTTGCGTCTAATCAGTGATTGCTGACTCGTTAACATCACAACAAAACTAATTTTCCCCAGCGTATGTTGGAATCGAAGGTAGTTTTGATTTAGACGAGCACTCGGGGTTTCTGTTACGTAGTTACAGTGCACCAACATACTTTAACAACGTCGCAGTGTATTAAAAATGGCAATAAAACAAACAAAGCTGCACCGCATCTCGGGTAATGTTCTGGCGGCTAGTGGTAATGGCAGCGCGCTGTAGTCACTTTGTACTGAAACTGAAACTAAAGTGAGCTACTGAAACTGACGAGAGCGTCTGCGTTTGGCGCGCGCAAGTCGTATCTTATAAAAGTGTGTAATTGCGCGTTTTCAGCAAATTTAATGCATTGCTGAGCCTTAATCGGCCTTTTAACACCAGCTATGTGACATGGTAAGCGAGTGAATATGCGGACATGCCAAAATTGCGCCGTGTCATTCTCTGTTTCAGGAACCTGCCAACCCACCGAAAAGGCAGTCGTTCAATCAGAATTCGCACAGGTCCGCCTATAGCTGCGAAATCCATCTTGCGCAGATTGCAAGCAGCACACGGTCGAGCTACGGGCGCACTACGTAGATTGAAGAAGGGCGAAGCCCGTGTGGAAAGCATTTGCTCGTTCTCTCGGCGATAGAGCATTGATCTATATATGAGCGCGCATACGATCGATTGTTTTATGAGAAACCTGAGCACTAATAACTTTATCAGGACATTCATATCAGAGACGACTAAGCTTTATTCTACCAGCTTTGCGATCGATGATAATGCTGAAAGGCTTCTTGTTTCAGCCGCGGGCTTTCGCGGTTACTGTGCACCAACTATGAAACCTCCGAGGGCTTAAAATACCAAGAGGCCGAGCCGAAGGAGCGCGCTAACCTCCGAGGCATGAACCGTACGCTTCAGGGGTGACGTGGCCGGTGCGGCGCGCGAGTGTGTGCGCGAGCGGGCCCCGCAGTGACAGCCAGCACGCGCGAAGCCGCAGGCACGGAGAAGGAAATCAAAGGTCGAAAGAGCAAGGCGCGTGCCAGCAACCAGCCAACACAAACTCGTGACGTACGTTTGTTTACATTGCCCCTGCGTTGATGTTGGCATCGCCTCACTTGGTCGCGCGGTGTGTTCTAAGGTATACTTCTCTTGATATCTCATAGATGCTGTGTATGTCTTCGCATAAATCTATCTAGTTCTTTATCTCACCTTCAAAAATTTATGTACATGCCCTTTTAAAAAGCGCAGGTGCCCACCTGTTGTTCTGCCTAAATTAACTATAAAGTCTTCTTCTTTTCTATCAACAGATTATATTGCGCTGTTTTTCAGATCTTCTATTGGCGTAGTGTCATTGCATGTCAGCAAACGCTTGTTTATGCCCATGTTTTGCAATTTGAATTTAGTTGAATAATCTAAAATGGTTCAAAAGGGCAGTCAGGAGCTTTACGCTTTGCGAAAGTTAGCTTGCATATACGTGCGCATGTACGGGCAGTAAAGGCACACTATTCCCACCCTATTAACAATATCCGCACAACGCCACTGAGGACCACCATGATGTGTACCAGGTGGTTCCCTCGGTCACGTACGTTGAACTTGTGGCATATTTGAGACCTCATAATCTCGAAAAAGTTAAACTTTCACATTGAATAACAGACACGACATTGCCTCCCATACAAATACACAACTTCGTCAACGGTAATATTCGACGCAGGGCCATACCCAGAAATTTTTTTCTGGGGCCGGGGGGCGGAGAAGGTTGTGAGCATGTTCCTTGACTTAAATGGTGAATTCGTGGTTGCTTTGAATGCGTGTACATGTTTTAGTATCACCTGAAAGGTTACCGCATTATAAAAATTTTACGGTTGAGGAAAAGGGTCAGGGCCCATCCTCCCCCCATCATAGTTACGGCCCTCCGACTTGGGTTGCATTCTCTAAGGTAATATTTTCAGCACGCAGCTTTGCAGGCACCCCTAACTTCCAAAACAGCGGCTCAGTTACTCTGAAGAAACTAGACGCCGAACCAACACTACGAATAAAACAAGATAAGGGATGCCCTTTTTTTTCCTTCTGTCTCTTCTTCTGGAAATGGTTCGGTGTCTAGCTAATTCAAAGTAATCTACCAAACAGCCGACAGCTTGCATTATTTCTCCTGTGTTTCCTGGAAGTGCGATTTTACCGCAAGCAAGCAGACTCTTACAGGATTTTTTTTTCTATACTGCAATTAGTATGCGTAAGATCATCTTTTATTACGCTTGCAACTCACGTGAGCTAAACTACCGATAATTATGATTGTTAAAGTATATAATTCCTAAGCAATGATTACTTCAATTAGTGTGTTGCCTGTGTCAGACCACACGGTTCTCCTTATGTTAACAGCCTAAATGTAATGTGAAGCACATCTAACTTCGGGTAGTGTGTGTAATAATGCACACAATGTGTTGATGACGGTGTTGATAAGCTATTCTGCCCCTCCCCCACACCCATAATTTTCATAGCTTAGTGTTGTGTCCCGAACCACCACTGGGTTCCGAGTGAGCCTCTGGGCGGTGGTCAATGAAGCGGTGGACGATCCGCCGATCGCTTACCACCGGCACTACAGCTGCCACCTCCATCTGCGTAGAAATAAACATGTTTCAACCGTTCGAGGTTGCCTATGCCTTTTCACTACCGTTCCAGGTGTACGTGTATGGGACGAAAACTCCGGACATAAGAGTGGCCACGAGGAAGTGTGTTAGGACCAGCGCTACGCAACGCTTTTGACAATCATGTCTACGCACGGGCTCTAGAATCGGCTACTCGAATTCAACGGCTCATCATGGTCATCGTGGTTTGGACGCCTTCAATTTTACTTCGACGCTATCAACATCACTGATGCAGCAATGAAAAGAGCCAACCTGCTAATGCTGCGTGGGGAGCAGACATATGACACAGTCTGTGCCCTGGTTCAGCCACGCACTCCAGCAACTGTTGACTACGACGACATCGTAGCTGCGCCACAAAAGCAGTATATGTTTCAAGGCCATCGGAGGTCTACAGCCGAGCCCGCTTCCAATGGCGAGACGAACTGGAAGGTGGAAAAGTAAATGATTACGTGGCGGCTTAAAAAAAATCGCTGCTGACTGCAATTTCGGGACGCTGACCTCAGCAACTTCAGCTACTCAGCAGGAGGGAGGATCGACTATCATGCTCCCGTTGGACGTTATTTTGCGGGACTGTTTTGTGTGCGCACTGCGTGACGAAGGCCTACAACAACGTCTGTTCGCAAAGACGGGTCTCACATTCTCCAAAGCGTATACGACATCGCCCAGCGAGCACAGAGCGCTGGTCACCAGCAGAGGGATATCCGATGGAACGTCGAGCCAGTGCACCACATCAGTCCGTGGCAGGCCATTCTACTACCACGGCCAACTCAGGGGAAAAGAAACACAGTGCTGTTGGCGATGCTACGACATGCACGATCCCAAGGTATGTCGATTTAGGACAACTACGTGCAATTTTTTGCCAAAAACGGGGACACATCGAAAAGACATGCATAACCAAACGCAAACAGCCCATGCCCATGGGTTCAGCGCAACGTAACAACTATGTCGACGCTCAAGAGGGCCAGGCGCAAGATAGCACAACCAGAACATCACTAACGTTGGCGGCTATATACGACTTGAACGCCGTTGCGAATCTCGGCACGAGACCGAATGTAATGACAGAAATCGTAGTACATTATATCGCCCCATCAAGTTGGAGGTGGATTCTGGAACAGCATGCATGCTCATCAGTGAGGACACTTTTCGAGCCACTTGGAGTGAGAACGCGCCAACTCTCCAGCAAGACGACAAGCAGCTGGGAACGTGGTCAGGACATTCCCTTCCACTACTGGGTTGTGCCAACGTAGCTAGAGGTCTACTACAACTGCCAAACCCACCATCTGCTATTGCTAGTCATGCACGGCTCCTAGATCAAGCCAATTAGGCCGAAATTGGTTGACCCCTCTTGGAGTGGTCGTTGGCGGAGTTTACCATGCACCCAGCTATCCGTCAGTGGGGCAGCTCCAAGAGAAGTACAAGGCAGTTTTTTCCTAAGAAATACCAAGAAGCAACGGACCTCCAGTCACACTGGAGCTGTGAGAAGGCGCAACACCGAAATTTTCGAAGGCTAGGTCGGTACCTTTTGCCCTACGAACGTCAGTCAAGAATGAGCTTGACCGACTGCAGGAGCGCAAGGAATCATACAACCGACGCAGCATTTAGAATGGGCTACACCACTCGTTGTCGTCCGAAAGAAGAACGGTAGTCTACGCCTCTGCGGAGACTACCGCAGCACCGTCAATCTGTCTACAAAGGCATCATCCTACTTCCTGCCGACACCAGAAGAGGTTTTTAGCACGCTTTGGGGTGGAAAAATATTCAGCACCTTGGATTTTACAAGCCTACCAGAAACTGACGGTGAGCGAATCAACATCTGAACTGCTCACGATAAGCACCAGTAAGTGAAAACGCTTACGTCAGGATTCGTCATAGCTGCTGCACTAGCACTCTTCGAGAAATTTATGGAGTCTGCACTTAGCGGGATCCCGGGAGTTTGCGTCTACTTAGATGATGTTATTGTCGGAGGCGCCTCCAATGAAGAGCACACAGAGCGTTTGGAGCTTATTCTTGAAATGATATCAAATGCTAACTTGCACATTGGCGAGGAAAAATGTGTTTTTGCGGTGCCTGAAATGAAGTTTCTTAGACATTAGATTGACGCGCAGGGAAATTCACCCCACTGAAGACAAAGTGCGAGCAATCACTGAAGCACGAGCGCCTACTAACCAACGAGAATTGCAGTCGTTCCTAGGGCTATCAACGTTCTACAACCGGTTCTTAGAAGATCGAGCTACAGTGGCCAGCGATATATACGAGCTCCTGCAGAAAGAGGTCCCATGGACTTGGTCGCCACGCCACCAAAAGTCATTTGTTGCCCTCAAGGAACTGCTACGGAAGTCTAATGTTCTGCGACATTACGATGAAAGGAGACCTCTACTGCTAGCATTTGAGGCATCACCATACGGAGTGGGAGCGGTCCTCTCCCAGGCTGACGACCAGGGACGGGAAGCACCAATCGCTTTCGCATTGCGCACCTTATCGCAGGCAGAGAGGAATTATTCCCAGCTAGAAAAAGAGGGACTTGGCATCGTCTACGCAGCAGACCACTTTCAACAGTATATTACCGGCAGAAAAGTGACCTTCATAACTGATCACCAGCCCGTATTGGGCATTATGGGCCCCCAGAAACCAATGCCACAGACGTTGTCGCTGCGAACGACACGATGGTGTATCAAGATGTCGGCGTACGATTAAGAACTCGTACATCGCACTGGCAAGAAACACCAGAGCGCTGACAAACCAAGCCGCCTGCCGCTAGACACCACAATAGACAAACCAACCCCACCAGGTGATATACCCATGTTCGAAGCACTGCCGAACCCTCCGCTAACGGCTGACACGATAATAGCATCAACGCAGGAGTGCACGTTCTTGAAGGAAGTCTACGCAGCTATACAGGGAAGCAACGTGCACAAAAAAAGGGTGAGAACTTCAACGCTTACAGTGAGCGAGCTACAGAGTTGAGCACTCATCGCGGCTGCGTCACCTTGGGAACAAGGATAGTGATTCCTGCGGCACTCCGCGAACAAGCCATGTCGCTTATCCACGCAGGTCATCAAGGCATTGTTGCCATGAAGAAACATGCCAAAAGTTACATGTTGTGGCCGGGTATCGACCATGACATTGATTCAACAGTCCACAATTGCTAGTCTTGCCAATGCAACCACAGAGCCCTACCAAGAGCCCCTATACCGAAATGGGAAAGACGAGGAACGCCTTGGCACACCCTGCACATTGTCTTTGCTGGACCTATCGAGGGATGTTCATGCCTGGTGGTTGTTGACGCATACACCAAATAGCTGGAGGTAAAACAAATGACCATAACGACATCGGCGGAAGTTATCGACACTCTGCGGTCGTTGTCTGCAACGTTCGGACTACCACGTAAGGTTGTCTCCGACAACGGCCCTTCGTTTGTGTCCAAGGAGATTGTCAAGTTCTATAGAGACAACGGCATCTCGTCTGTTGCGTCAGCTCCATACCACCCAGCGACCAACTGGCAAGCTGAACGCTACGAGGTAAAACTCAAACACACCCTCGCTAAAGATCAGACTGGGACAATGCAACGCCGTGCCGCGCGCTTTCTCTTCAGACAGCACAACACTGTTCAAAGCTCTACAGGAGAAACGCCAGCGAAACTGATGTTTGGCCCATAAATGCGAACCCAGTTGACAGCAATTGTACCGGAGCCCTCGACGAAGACATTTTTCGCAGAAAAAAAAAGCTCCCGCGTAGCAGAAGAATTAAAAGTGGGCAGCGTATATACGCCCGCCAGTTAACAGAGGGCCTGGCAGGGTTAAAGCGGAGGCTCGCTCGCTGGATTCCGTGCCGACCGGTTGTGCCCTCGTGATCTCCGACGTCAGCGTAGCTCTGGCCGACTGGGCTCACCCTACGTCATCTCCTGGCGCCGACCTCCGACGACAGTGTAGCTATGACCAACTGGACTTGCTCTGCGCCACCTGACGCCGACAAGAGCTCTCGCAAGTGGTGCACCGTCTTCGGAATCCTGTGACCATGTTTCCATCTTTCCTATCTCTCCTATTTCCTCGATATGTCGTCGCGCTCTCTGGCTTACCACCTCACGCCTCTTTCTCCCTCTCTACACCTTTATTCATATCCTTTTAATCCCTCCTCACCCCCATCCCTTGTGAGCTACTGTTGAGGTGTCACTCGCTGAAGCAGACAGTTACGGGGCTCACTTTGCTCTTCCTTTCTCTCTTAGAACTACTTAGTAGTTGAAGCGACGGTGCTCAAACGCACAGGTTTGTGGACATAGCTCGTCGACATAGGTGGAAAGGCCAGCCGCCCCCACCTTAATCGGCTACGTCGTCCAGGTAGTTTGCCAAGGGAAGCTTCCATTCAAGCAGGCACCCCGATAGAAGCTTCGTCCCACTTAGCCTGGCATCTCGCACCTGATGAGTCGGTGCCGCCGCCCACCGGCACTGAACACAAGGGAAATTACACCAAGAGAGCCGAGGCTTCTTTTTAGATGCGGAAGCATCTTATACTCGCGCCTTGTAGTGCGCCGTCCGCACCGCTTCTCGAACATTCGACAGCTGACGCGCGCGCATGCGCCGTCGCGCCGTCGCCCACCATCTGTGCCGCGCGCGCTTCTCCTTCGAGAACATTCGACAGCTGACAGCGCATGCGCCGTCGCCATCTGTGCCGCGCGCTTCTCCTTCGAGAACATTCGACAGCTGACAGCGCATGCGCCGTCGCACTGTATATATACTCAAGGTCGGCGCTCGCTCGCTCAGTTGCCGCTCGTCCGTTGGTTTGTACGGCACGTCGACGTCCGAAGTCGCCGTGAAATGAATGCCAACGAATCCACAAACAGAATGATCGACGTCCCTAAGCCATCGTCCTCAAAGTTCGTCGCAATAAATAAAACACCGCCCTTTCGCATACGTGCCGTACTTTTTCACTCATTTAACACCCCATTTCACAACCACGTTAACCAATTTAGCCATCGACCCAAGTAAGTCGAAACTTAACACCCGTTAACCAATTTCCGCATCCTCCTCAGTGTTCCCCCGAGGGAAGCTGCGGGCAATTTTTTTTCCCCAGAGTGTCTACGCGACAAAGGCGGCGCCCAGATCGCTTCCAAGCGACAATCTAAGGAGGGAGGAGATGTTGTGTCCCAAACCACCCCAGGGTCTCGAGCGAGCGTCCGGGTGGTATACAATAAAGCGGTGGACGACCGGTTGCAAACGACTCAGGTCTTTAAGACTCCTCCATCCCCAGTTCGACACAACAATAACCACTGCAGTTCGGCTGCCACCTCCGTCTGAGTAGGAATAAACAAGTTTTAACCATTCGAGGTTGCAATGCCTTTTCACTACCGTTCCAATAGTACGTGTATGGGACGTCGACAACTCCGGACATAAGACTTAGCAACCGCTTTAAGCTCAACACAAAATTGGCAGATCCCACGTACAGTGGGAATCGATGGTACACGAAGCACGAATGAGGAAGGTTGATATGTCACTCTAAAATCAACACAATGGTAAGAAGTGGAGGTAAATGATGCCGTACATGACTTGCATGTCATGATTATCATGTTTGGATGTGTCGTTTACCTTAGCCATCTATTCACATCACGTGATGCCCAATTTAGTATATTTGGAGCTAGCGAAACGGTCGCGAGCACGCCATGAGCGTGGTATGCTGTCATTTTCTCAAATGACACGCTTGTCAGCATTATCATGTTTGCACCAGTCATATACTTTCATCCTCTATTGACGACACGTATCACCAAATTTGCTATATGTGGAGTCAGCAAAACGGCCACGAGCGCATCGTGAAGGACCCAATATATACCAATGTAGCGTTGACGCGCATGCACGCTGGGCACAGCGACGCTACGTTAGCAAAACGCGAGCACTCTATAATCTGACGCCCGGCGCGACCAGCATCCGTCAGCGCGGTCCGACGGCAACCGGCGCGAAATGTGGCATGCTGCATTTCGCACCGATGCGTTACCCAGACAACACTGCGTCTCCCTCTTTCGTGACGGATGGACGCCGGACGCGCTGAAACGCGCATGCGTCAAAGCAACGCAGCACGGCGCGCGCCTGCGAGTATATGGCAAGACCGACGCCTGGCGTGGCAACGCCGGCGGGACGCGACGACATGAAGGCCAGTGAGCAAGCGCACCGTGTCACGTCGAAATGTATTGGCACCTTGACTGTGGTATGCAGTCATGTTCTCACATGACACGCATCTCATGATTATCATGTTTACACCATTCACATACCTTTGTCATCCATTGACGTGCCGTAATACCAAATTTGGCATACGTGAAGCTAGCGACACGGCCGCGAGCGCATAATGAGCGTAGCATGTAGTCATGCTGTTACATGACACGCATCTCATGATTATAATGTTTGCTCCAGTCACATACCTCCGTCATCCATCCACATACCGTAATACCAAATTCGGTATATGTGACGCTAGCGAAATGGCCACGAGCGCATCATGAGCGTGGCATGTAGTGATGTTACATGACACGCATGTCCTAATTTTCATGTTAGGGGTGGTTGCTTGTGTTCGGCATGCAATCATGTCATACCATACCAGTTTTGCAACATGCAATGTGAACGAAAACACCGTAAGAGCTGCAGGACCATGAAATGCAAATCATGACATTCATGACATACATGTCACGATTTTCATGTTCTGACTAGTCTAACATGTTCTTCATACAGTCATGTTGTGTCATACCAAGTTTGGTATCAATACATTTATTGAAACGGCTAGGAGAGCTACAAGTCGTAGGTGGCTAGATTAGATAGATAGATAGATAGATAGATAGATAGATAGATAGATAGATAGATAGATAGATAGATAGATAGATAGATAGATAGATAGATAGATACGCTTAAAGTCGCCGAAGTTTGCTAAGAAATGCTTCGCATTTATTAAATAATTTTCATCGACAAAAACAACGCACCAGGACCTATTATTACAACATATGAGCTAAGATGCCACACGAAAAGTTGTCTAGGCCACAGGCAATCTCTCTTCGCATGCTTCAGACGGGAACATACCCAAGCCTCGTAACCTATAGCCATTACTCCGATATTTCAGAACTTTGTCCGGACTGTCAGAATCGCAGTGATTTTAACCACATGCTCTGGAGGTGCCCCTCTTTACAAAGAAAAATGAAGAATTTTCTGAGAACTCCTTTCATTTAATGCTCACGAGTCCGGTTCTCATACAACAACTCAAGGCTGTCCAGAAGGCCCACGATGCGGCGGTGAGGCTGGACCTCCCCGTCCCAACGTGGGAGCGGCCCGCGATCCTACCCCTATGAAACGGGGGTGGAATTCTTCAGGACCCCAATAAAAGTTTTTCATCCATCCATGAGCTAAGAAAGCAAGCTCATTTTCACACAGAGACAAAGACGTGACGCGGATATGCATTGATCTCCAGTTTGCTTAATATACACCGCCTCCGATATAGTTTGTGAGGGACCTTGCGTTTGCTTCTTCGTAAAATACACACGCTGTTCAGCATAGGTTCACACGATCACTCCTAACAGTTTGTCCTCGTCCACACCAGCGCTAAGAAAGTGCATTTCCTTGCAATAACGCGACAGGTGCGAACCTGTATTATTTCTTATTGACAGCGCGTGCTCTTCAAGGCGATGGCCTGACCAACCGATGTACGCCGTGCCGCAACTTAGGGGTACTTTATACACAACGCCTACAGAATGCGTCAAAAAGTTTTTCAGATGAATGCTTTTAGGAACACGCACAGGCATCCTCTATTAACGTGTCAGGTGATCAACAGTGGGCGAGCAAGGCTAGCTTGATCAGTTCTCTAAACTTCCATGGCAACCTTCACAAGAACATTCGCTTGCTGAAATGTTGAATTCAGGCTAAGGCTTTTATTATTTGCCAACTGTGACTCAATTGAAGTGTAGGTCACTACAACTTGTTTACCTCTGTTGAAACATAAACGAAGTTTCCTTTTGAGCGCCATTCCGTAAATGGTGTTCACCCAGAACGCGTGTACACGAGCTTATCACAACAGAAGGTTGAGCTTTAGTTGGCCGGAATTCATCGTAAAAAAGATTGGACTTGCGGGCACGAACATATAGATACAGAGCGCAATAACATGTTATGTGCAGGAATGAGTAGCATATCGGCGCAGTTTAAACTTCTTTTTTTTCTTCGACGCAATGTGCCTCTAGCCAATGTGTTGTCAAAACAGTTCATTGTGGTCCAGGCGAATCTTACCGACACTGCATCCTTTGAGGACAGTTTTAATGCTCCACACTTATCCCAGCTGAAATCCTCAAACGTGCGTGCCTAGTGAGAAAGGTGACAAGCAGCATGTACAGGAGTGCTGTGTAAATGCCGCTCATCGTAAATACTGTTGCCTGACGCATCGTTTTGCGTACTATACGATGTATGCTAAGCGAGCCATGAGACAAAGTTGCTCGATTTCCGCTGACAATGTTATTAAACAGATGGCTATTCCCGTTTCTTCAATTGATCATCTCTGTGACTGACAGTGCTGATTTTTGCGCGTATACACGGCCATATTCACTTGACGTGCGTTTTGCTAGTTGAGGCCTCTTGGTCAACTGTGAACATAACGGTAATATTTGTAGTAACCTAAGGCTGGTATGCTCGTGAACACCACCCCGCGACAGCCATGAATTAACACCCAGAACCTAAGGTTGCGCACCGCACCCACCGAACCCACCACCCACGCCAGCCGTGCAGCAACCATGGCCGTATGAGGTATCAGCCCAGGGTAATGACTATGATAGTTTTAGCCGTGCCATCTATCGGAAATTTCAGTTCACAATGCCACCACTATACCCTTATTTTCGTTGCCCTGTCAAAAGCAGTTTCCCTTAAAACATATGCGCCCTAAAAGAAACTGACCAGTTTCTGCAGGGCCATGCAAACTATCACGAACCTCTCATAAGTTTACGTCGAGGAGCGCGATTCCTAGTTACGATGCAATGGCAGCATCCAATGTACCCTTAGGCTAACACTACGTATACTAGGACGAGAAACAACCTTACCACGCAGTTCACCGTTGAACACAAACGTGTGGGTACTTTTTGCTTTCATCATCTGTAGCAGGCGACACCACATTGCCGTGTTCGATGGCGTCACGGTGCCATCAAAAACCTCTCAATACTACTCCGCGACTACAGCTCCTATGAGCGAAAAAAATGCCGTGGACACAAGCTAGTCTGGCGATAAGGGGGTGTGGTATGGTGTCCTTTCACGAATACTCAACTTATGTTACGATAGAATGCATTTGCATAAGGAGAAACAAAACAACAAAACTAGCAACCCATTTTACTCCCTCCTTGGTCCAAATGGTCTAGATGGGGCATCTACAGTGCTCTTAAAAAGCGTCCATCAGGCGCAAAAATCTCGGAGGCCATTGGGCGATAGGTGGTGGGGACCACCGTTTATTTATCACTATACCCCGAATTTCACTTTACGAGTCCATCTGGGTTAGGATGAGCCCGCAGCAGGTGCACAGTGCTTGCCTCTCACACTACATAGCCCTTAAAGCGGTCCAGCAACACTTCATCACGGCCAGACATCGCTGCCGAACGGTAGTCGAGGCTACCACGTGAGCCAAACCTTTTGGTGCAGCCAGCGACCTAAAATTTGCAATTAATTTTCGAAGTCGCCTGGAAATTGTTCCTCTTTACCAATGATGCACTATACCCAAATGACCGCGCCGTACACTTCGAATCGCGCCCCGCCGCGT
The DNA here is from genome assembly GCA_013436015.1 of Rhipicephalus annulatus. Lineage (NCBI taxonomy): Eukaryota > Metazoa > Arthropoda > Arachnida > Ixodida > Ixodidae > Rhipicephalus > Rhipicephalus annulatus. The sequence goes on along the minus strand of WOVY01014871.1, from coordinate 83,919 downwards.
TGGTCTAGTCGCTAAGTTACTTGGCTGCTGACCCACAGGTCGCGGGATCGACTCCCGGCTGCGGCGGCTGCATTTTTCATGGAGGCGGAAATGCTGTAGGCCCGTGGGCTTAGATTTGGGTGCACGTTAAAGAACCCCAGATGGCAAAAATTTCCGAAGCCCTCCACTATGGCACCTCTCATAATCATAAGGTTGTTTTGGGAAATTTAAGGGCCACATATCAACTGATCAACATTGCAACTTGCAACTTTTACTCATTTGAGAATTGCGGGCTGCACATTTACTGTGGATGCCTCGGGAAGCCGCCACATGCTCGCGCGTGTTAGAGTGCCTCTAAGCACGCGCCCCTATGAGAGTGGCCATTCATGTTTCATACAAAAATGAAGCTTAAGGTGGCCATCATTTGAAAGGGTCGACAGCGTAAAGTTTCTCTATAGTCGACACCGCGTCGCCTCGAGCGTCCGCCATGTTTCGGCCCACACTGCGCCTCGTCTAAACGTGCGCGCAGCGCCTGCTGCCTTGTCGCCCGTCTGATTCGTCGCGAGTTCAGCAAGATGGCTGGATGCTGCGTGCCACTGTGCACGAACCATTCTAGAAATAGATGGAAGATGTTTTCTTTCCCAAGCGATCATAAGAGATAGGTTTTATTGACAATTGATTGATTTGTGGGGTTTAACGTCCCAAAACCACCATATGATCATGAGAGACGCCGTAGTGCAGGGCTCCGGAAATTTAGACCACCTGGGGTTCTTTAACGTGCACCCAAATCTAAGCACACGGGCCTACAACATTTCCGCCTCCATCGGAAATGCAGCCGCCGCAGCCGGGATTCGAACCCGCGCCCTGCGGGTCAGCAGCCGACTACCTTAGCCACTAGACCACCGCGGCGGGGCAGCTTTTATTGACAAGAAGAATGAAGAGTGACAAGAGGCAGCCTACGAATGTCTCTCGTGTATGCAGCGCGAGTATTGCAAGCTTTGTTGCTGTTTCCTATCGCCCTTCCTTTGCTACATCGGGTGCTTCTGAGACGATTTTTGAAACGGCGTGTATATAGTACTAGTACCACAGTAACAAATCAGATTATCACAAGTTATGTGCGTGGTTGTTCTGACTTCCTGTTGGTGCCAGCAGCCCAGTGGCCGCACCGCCAGGGAGAGTCGTTACGTTCCGCAACACTTCCAGGCGCGAAAAAATTGATTACTTGCTGTGATGCATGCTTACAAGCTCATAACTAGCATAATCTGTGGGTTACTTGCGTTTGTGAAGGCAAGTCCAGCACAAAGTGTCTTTACTCGAGAGCGAAAGGCTACGAAGTCGCGCGCTGAGAAGTGGGATCAGTAATGACAACCGCTGTAGCAGACGCCGTACTTGCCTCCATTCTGAACGGACCCGAGGCGAACGAGACCATCGAGGTAATGCAGCGCGCGTGATCGCAATCACACTGAAGTAAGCCGCGCGTTAAAAAAAAAAGCAAAGTGCTCAAGGCCATGGTGCACTTGTGACGTAGCTTCTTTCACCTATGCCATCCCTCCCTGCTTATACCTTTCAGTATGTTTGTCGGGATGATAGAAGAAAGAAGAGAATTAGAGCGTGCGATAAATACCTCGTTGAGTAAATCCATTCAATAGCAAGTTGTAAAATAGTTGCAGGGCCCCTTCAAGTTGAAATTCTCGCATATTATCGCAGCGGCGAGCTTTGATGAGGCCTGCGTGTGTCGTCAGCTGTACTTCTGCGCGCACAAGCAAAGATCTTCCTCGTCCCCAATAAATGTCGGAATTTATTGTTAAGTTCGGTCGTAGAGGTTGACGCCACTGCAAGTGTCCGTTGAAACCAGGATGCAGCTGAGATCGACAGCACAGAAATGTCCTGCTTTGTTCAAGCCTCTCAGATGACTTCCTCGATCTGTGTCAACCTGATGGACTCATCGTACAGCTTCTTCGCCGCTGCCGGGTTCGTGGCCCACGGCACGGCAAACGTGGGTGCACAGTCTTTGAAGTATTTGCCGCTCACATTCTGAACTTCCTCGGAAACGGCGAGGTATACCGTTGTCTCGGCACCTTCTTTCACCGTCTGCAACATGAAAGAGTGAATGGGGGGCATCATTTGCGTTGTGCACCACAAAGCCACTCATTACACTCAAAAACTATCTCCCTGGAAAACACAGATGAAAACAAGCTGCTCATCATTAGCTTGAATGGATCGAAAACCAATTTTCATGTCTTATTCAGTGCCACGGAAAGCTTACCCGCCAGTGTGTATTCATGGAATTGTGAAGAGAAAAACATCACGAAACATTTAAAACTGCAATTTAACGATTTGCAGTGACTGGTGACGTAGGCATGACACATCCTGCAAACAGTGGGTAAAAATAAAGGCGACTCAAGCGCTGGTGGTGCGCTATCCAGAATTCAGCTAAATCCCGATAATTTACACTGACAATAAAACTAGATTCGTGGTCTGCAATAACATTTTATTGCCTAAAGTTCGCACCAATAACGGGAGTGCGGGCATTGTTTTTCATAAATTTCATTACAGAATTCTCTATCACGTGATCTAAAATACATAATGCATATTCATGTTTTAGGTCAAAGTTGAAAAAAAACGCTTATTCAATGTATAACTGATGCATTTTTTATTTCCTATAGTTGCCTTGTTTGTAAACAATTACTGAAGTACTAATCTGAACACATCGAAATGCCCTTGTTACTTGTAACACTTAAAAAAAAAGTTGCTCTTTGTTTGTTCATACTTCAGCTTTTTTTCTTTTGTATTGGAAATCCCGCCTGCGGTTTGTAACCTTGAGAATTCCTCCTGCATATTTACATGCTATGTATTATATTTCTGACGCCAATAAAGACAGACCGACTAAAATGGCCCTGAAAAAGTAAACCTATCACACCTTAACAATGGCGATTTTTTTCGTTTGGTTTGTAGTTTAGCGGTCACATCCGGGTTATGCCTGTATATCACCCGTTTCGAAGGGTAGTAGCACCGAAATCATTATCAGTCGTTCACCTTTTGTGCGCTGTGGTTTTATGCGCATTCTCGGCGCGCCGCTCTATACATAAGCTCCACCGCGATAGCAGCGCAGTTTTTCAGCTTGAACTCGTACCGGTTAAGGAGCACATAATACAGCGAAAATAGCGCCCCCCCTCCCCCCCCCCCGTGAAGTTTGGATGGAGGTGTTTTACCAACGAAAAATTGATAAAATTTGCGTTTTTCAATTCAAGTCTTTCAACGACTTCAAGTGCCCCCCACCCACACCCGAAAAGATTTCCTGACTAGGGGCCTGCTTCAGACTACGCATAGCGAATTGAAAGACTTTCTCGTGCAGCATCAAGGCTCTTCTCTATAGGCTGCGTGGCGTACCACGAAAAGAACTTGAGAATCTGTCACTCTATAATTCACGTTTTTTTTTCAATTGCCACCAGGACGTAACCATTTATGGCCTGCAGTTGTCGATTCTCATAGACACAGCACACGATTATCGCACGCGAAAAAAGAAAAAGCAGCAAGTGGCAAGTGGCACTGTGCCTGCGCGTTTTCCACATCAACTCAGGAAGGGAAAAACAGCAAGAAGTAGGCACATGATGAATGAGGAACGCAAATATATCTATTGATATGTAAAATCCTTTCAACTGTGTGGTCTATGCTTCGTGGCATCCAAGGTTATATCGCATCCAAGACGGGATGAAGTAAATGATGGTTATGTACTGCTGATCTACTGTTGCTATAGCTGATTCTCTGAATAAGCCGCATTACTGAAAGTTCGAGCTGTGTATGTGTTCTATGGGTCTTTCGCTTTATCCTGTCTTTTGGATACCATGAGTCACCAACAGGCCGGCCATGCAATCTTAGTCTCATCCTGTGTCATGATTGAAGCCTGTGTTTTCGTACTCTGGTAGAACTGTTAAGGATCTATGGGCATAAAAAAGCACGGTTCATCACTCCGTAATAGGAACGGGATAACGCGAAAGTAAAACGTGTTCTTGAACGTTTACTCTACATTGATAGAAGAGAACTTGCTCAATATTTATTGGCATTTGGCAGCTATAACATCGTTTAACGTGGATGCACCGACGTTGGCGCTCGGTGGTTAGTCTCATCCTGCAGGTGATTAGCGTTCACGACCAATGGTGAAACACAGCTTTATAATATCTGTACTAGTTAATTTTGAGAGCGTAATTGGAGAAATAGGTGTGTGTGACGGCTCCAAAAGAGCGTCCCTGATTTGACACAGAACGTGGCCTTAGGTCACTATCTCACGGCGTGTTATTTAGTCATTGAACACCACGGCAGGGCTAGAGGGAAATACAACGCACATCATTTTTATTCTGTAGCCCGGCTAAGGGTGACCAAGAAACGCTGATGGTGTCTAAGAACTCTAATGGAGGCAGAAAAATTTCAACAGAAAATTTTGTAGCCCGGGCACTTATCAATTTTATTTTGTCGGCAAACGGTTTGTGTGCACATGTTTGCATGACTACAATTGGGAGTGAAGAGTGGGTCTTCATTCAACTCCGGTCTGTTTACCGTGACAACGTTAACTTTTGCGAATAAGGAATAAAAAAACAACAACTTTAGTTTTGTCCAGCGGAACGCGACTTGGTCGCGCGCACGGCTTAGTCCCTCGTAGGGACCGGCAAGTCGAGACCGCCGGCCACCTCGCGGGCCCGCTGGACAGCCGTGAGCTGATCAGTGAGAGCGGGGCTGCGTAAAGAAGCATCTCCCACTCCTCCAGGGTGAAGCTTGAGACCATGGCTTGGCACGCGCTGAGTATATGTTCTATTGTTGATAATCGTAAAAGTGATCGCGCTTCGCGTCCAAAGCAGTGTAAACCCTCGTTAACTGGCTTGGCGAGACGTTGGTTCCTCCACGTAATTTCAACGCCACCCAGCGCAGTGAGTTATGCCCCCGACTCGGGCTTACTGAGCAGGGGCATGATGCCGACCATGATAGCTGTAGAGATATAGACTATATGCTAAATGCAAACATTTCTTAACCTCCCGCTAATGTTCGCAGCCGTCTATAGGGTCATTACTTGAAGAAAATACAACTATAGAGCAGTGCGACAATGAAGACGGTGCTGACAAAACGAGTATCCCTCCATTTGCTTCGCAGAAGGCAGTGTCGCAAACGGTGGCACACAAGGCGAATACAGATCATGCCTGACGAACTATACTCGTGAAGCTGACCACGCGAGTGAACTCACGGTGGACTGCCGCAACGCAATCAGGATTCGCAGCGCAGATCTCGCGTGTGTCAAGCCCTTCTTCTGTGCTCGTCTTCCGTGTATTTACCCACGCGGGTCACATCACACAATAAAGTCCTGACCTTAGTTCGCAGTGACATTCTGCGCAGCAAAGCGGAAGGAGAAGGTGCATTGCCGGGCACTTTGTGACAAAGCACAACACTCACCTTGCCGTAGAAGCTTAGCAGCTGGTTGAAAAGCCACGTCTGCACGTCTGTGCTGCGAACAGCGATTTCTGAGCGCACGAAGCCCGGGTGACAGCAGTTTACGGTGACACCTGCGTCATAGTTTGCATACGACCAATAAATATAGCAAAAAAAAAAGAAGAGGAAGAACGCTTGAAGCGAGCCATGCGTTCGACGTCATATAAGTGATCAAAGACGACTACTTGGCGACCGAGATCAGCTAACGTTAAGTTCAGGGCCACTTAAAATCACATTTTGTGTGGGAGTAGAAAGGGTAACCAGTTGTTTGCACTTGCGCAACGATAAGAACAGGAACACTAGTATTAGAAACACCAGATTGATTGATTGATTGATTGACTGATTGACTGATTGACTGATTGACTGATTGATTGATTGATTGATATGTGGAGTTTAACTCCCAAAACCAACACATGATTATGAGAAAAGCCGCAGTGGAGGGCTCCGGAAATTTCGACCACCTGGGGTTCTCTTAAAGTGCACCCAAATCTGAGCACATGGACCTACAGCATTTTCGCCTCTACCGAAAATGCAGATGCCACAGCCGGGATTCGATCCCGCGACCTGCGGGTCAGCAGCCGAGTATACCTTAGCCACTAGACTATTCAGTCGCATTCATTGCTTCGGCCTTGTGCCAAAACTGTGACTGTGCTTTGGGGGCAACTTTAACATGAAAGCGTTATGTGGCCAGTTTTGCGAAAGTGCGCACTCGTCCGGCATCCGCAGGCGTCATGCATAAAAAAACACGTGACCTGTCCCAACGGCACTGACGCCGGCGACATCTACAGAGAACACGGTTTAGCCGCACCTTACAAGCGTTTCATCAACCTGGAAGGGAGCATTTGACATTGCAATATGTTATGCTAGCGTGCGCAGAGATCCTCTGCAATATTTTTCTCGCGATTTTGCTTCGAAGTATTCAAAAAATAGCCTAGATATATTCGTAAATTATTCGGTTTGATTCACGCTCAAACTTCGTTATCCGAATTTGCTTCGAAACCAAAAATTTTGCTCACAGCTCTGTTCTCACTAGATACTATACAGGGCCAGTGTCTAGTGCCATATTATTAAAGAATAAATGTAAAGGAGAGACGTTACCAGTGCCCTCGAGCTTCTTGCTTAGCTCGACCGTGAAGAGCATGTTGCACTGCTTGGTGGTGCAGTAGTTGAGCAGTGGGAACCAGTAGGGCCCGAAACTGAGGTCGTCCGTGTTCAGCCGACCGACAAGCTGGCCACACGAGCCGACGACCACGATGCGGCTTGGCCGACTCTTCTTGAGAAGGTCTGCACATTCAAATAGATGAATTGTTTGAGGAAGCCACTATAACCGTCACACCATTTCATTAGCCGTTAAATGCACGCGAGTCAGCTGGCACATATTGAGAGCAGGGCAAGTTCATTACTAGAGTATGGTCTTGCACGTAAAAACACACAATCATGATGATGGTGATGATGATACCTTCTTTCTGATGTTACTCGCCAACAAAAGGGCATGAGCTCATAATCGGGTGGCAGGATACTTTAGTTAAACACCTATGAAGCTGAAAGAACAAACACGGTAGCTTTGAACTAAAAGGAAACACTGCTCATAAATGAAAAATTATAGAGCAAACAGTGAGAATATCAGATGGGATAAAAATGTCCTTGCTCTGTGTGGGTCCAATCATTCACGTATTCTGGTGTGCAGCCATTCTCAAGTCGCCGCGGGAACTAAACCTGCCACCTTCGAGGTCATAGGTTTGATTCCTGCCCACGGCGATGGCCCATATTCTGTAGGATTCGAACATGACCAAGTACGAACGAAGAAGCAACGACTATAGGCTCTACTAAAGGCATCCATCTCCGGCGAGCGAGACGTAAACATTTATTGTAGAAAAAAATCGCAGCATATCCACGGAGTGAATGATGATGAGTAGGATGAAGCGTTCGTCAGTCTGTCCGTGCGAACACCCATGCGTCCGTGCTCTTTGAAGATGGTTCCCATCACCTTTGGTAGCAGCGCAGTTAAAACAACACAGCTCAATACGAGTCAACGTAACGAGAAATTACTGCAGTGAATACTTACGTAATCCGTCGCTGCCTATATAGAAAACACCGTGAACCTCGTTTGCCGTGATTTTTTTTAGCAAATGTGGACCGACAGGCCGAGCTTCATTAACGAGACTCGTGAAGTAGTGGATAAGAACTGATCTTCCCGGAACTGTATAAGGATTCACTTCATTTTGAAATATTCCAACGAAAAATGATGATTCATATGTGGGGTTTAACGTCCAAAAACCACCATATGATTATGAGAGACGCCGTATTGGATTGCTCCGGAAATTTCGACCACCTGGGGTTCTTTAACGTGCACCCAAATCTGAGCACACGGGCCTACAACATTTCCGGCTCCATCGGAGATACAGCCGCCGCAGCCACGATTTGATCCCGTGACCTGCGAGTCAGCAGCCGAGTACCTTAGCCACTAGACCACCGCGGCAGGGCAACAAAAAATGATAGTATATAAGATTATATGAAATTACCCAAGTCTTAAAGAAAAGCGCTTAGCTCAGCGCTGACTTCATTTGTCTGTGTTTGTTTCAACCATGTTTTTTTTTTACGTGAAATTGTTTTGTGCCGGGGTCCACCACAGCTGCACTGACGTATTTTCGTCACGGATATGACGCTATAAAATATACACTGACAGATGGAACATAAAAACAAGAAAAAAAACTTTACGTTACTGGGTGTCAATCCTACTACCTCTGGCTCCACAGAGCGTGGCGCGAATCGAATTGGCCACCAGCAGTACAGATCTTGTAGTACAATAACCACGAGCCATTTCTTTATATACACACCCATAGACTGTCTTAAAACTACGTCACTATAGTAGTGGTTTTAGCTTATAGACTTTAGATGTTGCCAGATTTTCAACAACTACTCCCCTGAAGGGGTCATTGTACCTCACAACATGCATGCTGTAAGGTTCCCGCTTTTGAAGTTTTTCGCACCACACTTATCGCTGCAAAGCTAGCGAGACATAAAAGTACAGGGTTAGAAATAAGAGCTTGAACTGTGCAACAAACATTCAATATGTTCGACGACCTGACACAAAGTTACGTTATCACCGTTGTGGAAAGAAATAAAAAATACGTTTGGTGTGGTTCAGTGACCTAATGGGCGATTATTGAAAGAACAGAGGTCAAGCTTTTTATCGTTTTCTTTTACAAACGTGGATCTGTTAAGAAGTGCAGAATTTTCCAACTGCGCTTGATTAGCTTAGCAATATTTGATGTAGATATGTAAATATAGATATCCACTGCAATGATTCGGCGTGCAAGGAGAAATTTCCTCCAGTAGGAAACTTGCGGCAATTGCGCAAGTATTTCATATTTGCTCACCCAATAAAAGATGCGTTAGTAGAAAATGCCCAAGGTGATTTGCTTGGAAAGTGGCCTCGAAGCCATCCTCGGTCTCTTCTCGACTCGGAGGAGCTGCGTGCAAAGGAACAAGTTACAACAGTCACTTCATGCTCAAAGAAGTTCGTAGCATGGCGCATGGTAATAATAATAAAAATACCTATCTGGGGTTATGCGTGGCAAAGCACCTTATGAGGCGCGCTGGAGTGGAGGGCTCCGGTAATTTACGCCATCTGGTGTTCTTGAGTGTGCATTGATATACCACTGTAGGCGCGCCTATGCCAGTTCCCCTTCACCGAAATGCGACCGCCAGGGCCGGGATCGAAACCGCGACCTTCGGATCAACAGCCGAGCCCCGTGATCGGCGCACCCTGTTACAGCTTACAAGTGCATGCACACCAGCCGAGGCTAATGTCGAATTCCAATGGCAAATCCAGATCAAGTTTTTTCTGCTCGGAGTGGAGCAACCACATTACAATAACAGATTGGGAGCGTGACTTGTGTGTTCCAATGGCAGATTGAGAGCGACCGCAGATCACGGATTGCTCCGTGGAGCAAGAATTCTCGCTCCGCTGAAATCGGCGGATTTGACCGGAAGTTCAAGTGACGTATTCTGTCCGCCCGCCTTTCATACAATCTCCGGTGATTGTCCGGAAAACGCTTTGCACTCCCTCGCACCCTCTCGTGCTCCCTCTCTAGATTTCCGCTCACTAATAGCTCCCGTCGAGGCGAGCGCGTTCCGATCGCAGATTCGGCGAGAGCAATCCCGCTCGGATCTGCGCGCTCCATTCGCAATCCAGCTCAGCGCTCGCGATCTGCCATTGGAATTCAACACAAGCTGCGCATGTTTCGTGTATACCTGGACATTGTATTGCGAGAGCAATTATGTGGATAGTCTGGGACTCGTTCGCTGAATTTCGTGCCGACCGGTTGTGCCCTCGCGATCTCCGACGTCCGCGCGGGCTCTGGCCGACTGTGTTCACCCTACGCCACCCCCTGACGCCGATATCCGACGACAGCGCAGCTCTGGCCGACTGGACTCGCCCTACGCCATCTCTTGACGCCGACAAGAGCTCTCATCGAGTGGTGCCACGTCCTCGGACTCCTGCGACCAGGTCCATCTTTCTATATCTTCTCTTTACTTTCGTCGCTCGCTGTCCCTGCACCTCGCTCGCTCCTTCCTGTCTCTCTATATATACCTTTTAATCCTATCCGTTTAATTCCTCCTTACACCCATCCCTCGTGAGCTACTGTTGAGGTATCGCACCTGATGCAGGCAGTTATGGGGCTAACTTTTCTCTTCTTTCCCATTTAAGAACCACATAAGAATAGACAGTCTCGACGGGTTTGTGTTATCACCGTCAATGTGATGTCCCATATAACCCGTCATGTCCCGTATAAAGTTCATATTGATAAGATCCCCTTGCGCATTGTACGTTCTATCCGCGGGTTAGAGCGCTCCACTAGAGGCGACGAATGACGCTGAAAGAGGGATGAAACGAGCCGGCCCTGTTCCGTCACTCGGGGGGCGCATGTAATAAGATTGTCCACTAGTTAATCCGGCCGTCAAACGCTCAAGCAAAGAAGAAACACCCCACTAATGTTTAACGAGCACGGAGAACGCCAGGGCAGGAGGAAGGGGGGCTTGCTCCAGAAGCAACTGTGAACTTTCATTTTACAGGCGCGGTCACCATGTGCTCTATGTCACGACAGCCATCAGCGGGCGGTTTGTTCGCCTTTGTACGTGCTGTACTTTCAACGCCAAGATACCATGCAAAAAGTGTCCCTGAAGCATGTAGCCGTTGTCTGTTACACCAGCGCTTTGCAGATCGAATTCATAGTGTAGCGCAACAAAGGACAAGACGGGCACAAAGAACGACACACCACAAGCGACACACATCGCGACATGGCTTGCTGCATTGAGTCGAGTAAGTTTTTTTTTATTGTCAAACGGTTATTCGTGTCCCACCATAAACGGCCACCCGTGTGCACCCTTCGTAATTTTTGCTGGACCAGTTGGCGGGATCTGTGTGATTACGAAGTGAAGGGTTCCAGCACGCTACAACGCGGCCACAAGAGGAAGAGAGACGCACAGAGGAAAAGCTGTACTTACAACTGAGGTTTAATAAAATATAGGTATTACCAAGAACATTACCGCGCGTGCGTAAAAAACCAGCATCATTGATGATGTTGACGTGCAATCTACCACACTCCCCACGCCTCCCCTTTTCTTCCCTCCTTTCTTATACCGTTCTAACCAGGCCTAAACACGTGCACTGCATGAGAAGCATGGACTGCTGGGCGAGTTGGTACGTCGTGTTAACGGTACGCAAAAAAGTGCGCTGTGTTTAGCTTTCTTCCTTCTGTGCCATCGTTTTTTCGCGCACCACCGTTGAGATACGAAAGTGCAGTGCGTGTTGAAATTATAGTTTCTCCAGGTGATAAAACTCTTTATGAGTGATATGACTTCTCATCAGCTGTATCATCTAACACACCTCTATTTGCTGACGACTGCACATGTGCTATTTTCGAGAAATTACTAACGATAATATTAGTATTATTACCATAATGCTAGTATTCGATAATAATATAAATTACTAACGATAATTACATCAAAATATCACAGTCTGACTTTACTACTATATTTAGCAGGTGCGAAAAATGGCTAACAGACCTAAACACTGATGAGTGCGAAATAATGCGTGTAACGAGAACATCCACTACCTCACCTCTTTATTATGTCAATAACATTCCTCTGTACTCTTAACTCTTATAGGTATTTTGGAGTTCACATAATGACTAATATCAACTATGATTGATATGTGGGGTTTAACGTCCCAAAACCACTATATGATTATGAGAGACGCCGTAGTGGAGGGCTCTGGAAATTTAGACCACCTGGGGTTCTTTAACGTGCACCCAAATCTGAGCACACGGGCCTACAGACTAATATCAACTAGTCACCTCATATTGCATGCATTATTAACAATGCTAATCATATGCTTGGCTATTTACGACGTATACTTTTTAATTCTCCATGTGGCTTAGAACTGTAGCTTTATAAAACACTAATACGCACTAAACTAGAATATGCTACAGCTGTGTGGGACGCCACCTATGCTAATCTAGTAACTTCCCTAGACCTTATCAAGAATAACTCCGTTCGTTTTATATTGTCTAATTATACTAGAACCGCGAGCATTTCAACCATGAAAACTTCCCTGCTTCCTTCTTCAACATCTCGTACAAAAATCTCCCGCTTAACACTATTTCACAAGATGTACCATCATCCCTTACTATTTAGCAACTACTTCTTCGCTCTCAGCACATATCCCACTGTATTGATTCCCATCACAAAGTAGGCATGCCTTCATGCAACACAAAAACTTTCAATTTATTTTGCCTCCTACATCAAAGGAGTGCAGAAGACGTCCCGGTGGCATCGTTGCTATTACTGACAACTACATGCTTCATGATGCATTATGTATAAATACGTTTTTTGTTGCATTAGCTAACATTGTATAAAGAGGGTCTGTGTCGTATTACCCATCATGTATTGATATATAAATGTATAAGCTAACATCGTACTATAAGAGATTTATTTGTATGATCTAACCATATTTACTGCCTTTTGTGCTGCGAGTTTTTTTTTATTTGCGACAATAACCCACTTCTCTCTGTAATGCCATTTGGCCCTTAGGGCCAAATAAATAAATAAATAAATAAATAAATAAATAAATAAATATGCAGCGATGATTCACGGACACAATAATGGTCAATCAATCATTAATTTAGCATGCCCTGGAAAAAGCATGAGGTCTTAGTACAGGCACACCCAAAAATCAAACAATACAAATAAACAATACAATACAGCTACTCTTAGGAAAAATCAAACAAAAAAGTGAAAACACACACAAAGAATTAGCGCGAAATGGGAAGAATGAAAACAAGACGAGAATCATGAGGAAAAAAGAGAAAAAAAAGGTAATATGCACAACTATAGAAACCTTTATGAAAGATGGAAAATAGAAAAAACTGAACATTGTGAAAGCCATGTTAAGACAGTGCAGAGCTTAGATAAAAACAATGACATTAGACTGTTACAGATACGTTATATTCTGTGAACAGTAGAGTGTTGGGAAATGTTGGCAGGTACATGAAATGGTCGATTATCCCTGGTTAACTTGCGCGGAATCCAAAAATTTACACAAGTGAGAAGTAAAGGGCAGGATATTATACCATGAACTGATTTGTGAAGAAATAACAGGCCAGTGCGACTTCGTCGGCAGTGAAGTGGTGGCAATGATAATAATCTGGCAGCGTTGGAACGGTATCCAGAGTAATTTTTTTGGAGTCGCTTATTGGCATCACTGCTAGATTTACCAATGCTATTCCAGGTAATAATAATAATAATAATAATAATAATAATAATAATAATAATAATAATAATAATAATAATAATAATAATAATAATAATAATAATAATAATAATAATAATAATAATAATAATAATAATAAATGAAAATTTCGACCACCTGGTGTTCTCTAACATGAGCTGACACAGTACACGGGCCACTACCATCTCAGCTCCATCGAAATGCGAATGCCACGGTCGAACCCGCAACCTTATAGGGTCAGCAGACCACAACGGTGCTCGCGGACACATAATTCAGCGCCCAACTTCCTGACGCGGAAGGCGTCTGTCCAAACTGCGAAATGTGATGCTTCCCACTCACACATCATGCCGGCATTGAGGATGAGGACATCGAGGCGCGGTTCGTTGGCCACCACCTGAGCGGCGAACTGGCGCACCGAGAGCAGCGAGCACAGGTCGAGCTGCATCAGCGCCACGCTGCGTCCCGTCGACGCACAGATGTCAGCCGCGGCCTCCCTGGCTTTGGCCAGGTTCCGGCAAGCCAGGATGACGCGCGCGTTGCGCCGCGCGAGCTCTCGAGCCGTCTCCTTGCCGATGCCTGCGCGCAGCCGTCTCAATTTTATGCTCCGTCGAATCACTGCTGTACACAAACAAACAAGCATTCGCGCTACACAGTTCTGCGTGTAACATCGCCGTGCCCGACACTGTGTATAATGAACACACACCCGTGTTTTGGCATTACGGTCTTCGTAACACGGAGTACATGTTGGTTTGTCGTGAATATAGTGAGCAAAATATCACTTAGTGAATAAGTTACCTATCGCAAAATTGACTGACCCGTCTTTTATAAAGGAGGCATTGGCTACACGAGTTCGTTTCTGGGGCTTGCTTCGACTTTTTCGCAGCAGGAACGACACTATTTTTTACGTTCATTGAGTTTCACATTGATTGTGTATCATAAATAAAATTAGGGGCGTTATACAGTGCAAGTCTTATGTCAAAAATTGGGGGAATGTCAAGCATTGTAATAAATTGAAAGCGATAAGGATACCTCCCCCCCCCCCACACACACACACACGCACGCGCGCGCGCGCGAACGTACACTATATTACTTTCCTAATCGCCAGCCTGCCTTAGACTATCGCTTTTCGGTGGAGACCTAAAGCGTGCCGTGCCGTAAGAAAGCCAAAGTTAAAACACCCTCCAGCTTCTACCTTTATCACATCTATCTATAATTGTCGCTAACGTTCAGCACTGCTCTTAGCCCGCAGCTAAAGACGCCACCGGTATACTGACACCAGAATTTCCGCGAAAGGAGCTCGTTAACGCTACCGCATTCAAAGGGAACGTCGTAGATCTGCGGTGGTTGGGTGGTACGTTATCGTTTTCCAGAGCAAAGCGTCTTCATATATATTCCACAGCATGTAACGGAGATTCACCAATAGTTGCAACTGATCGAGCGTCCGTACTGTTGTCCTAATAACTATGACATCTAAGTAGTTTTACATCCCAAATCCAACACATCATTACGAGGGATGCCATTGGGGAGGACTCGAGGTATTTTGACCATCTGGTGTTCTTTGACGTGCACTGACATTGCACAGTACACGGACCTCCAGCACTTCGTCCCAATCGGGATGTGATTGCTGCAGCCGGAATCGAACCCTCGACCTGCTGGTCTGGAGCCGAGCACCCTCTGCCACTGATCCATGGCCGAGGCGAACGAACTATATAGTTTCTATTATGCCCTATGGGAGCACCTTACATGTGTTGTACATTTGCTGGAGGAACCTCGCGTCAGTCCATTTCTTATCATGACTTTTGGTCAGTTCACCTTTGGAGCAAGCTTTTCTGACAGAGGACGTGAAATGGTCCGCATAATGTAGTGTTATTATCATGCATGTCTACATATTCACTGACTTACTAAAAAACGAGCAGTTTTTTTGCTAAGAAAAATAGACGCAAGCAAAGCTTGGCGTGTGCGTGTCGGACGTATTACTGTCTGTTTCTTTTTATTTTGTTTTCTCTATCCCTTGCAGGAGCGAAACTTCTTTGATTAGTTGCGGACTTCGGGTGATGGCCCACTCATACGCTGTTTGCGTCGTGCCTAGACCCACGTTTTCATGCCGGAATGTGAGGTCACGTGTTCATGTCAAAGTGACGATAAAATGTGGCAACATGAAACAGCCGTGCGACATCGAAAAGAAATCAGGCTGCCATATCAAAAAGGGCTTTCATCGTTTGGTTTCGTCTCAAAACCACAATACTGTTACGAGGGACGCCGCAGTGAAAGGTCCCGCGAATTTCGTCCACCCGGGATTCTTAGACGTGCACCTAAATCTGAGTGCGCGCTCCTCAAGCATTTTCTACTCTATCGAAAATGCAGGTTGCGTTCGGTGTCTCATCCCGAAAGTAAGCATTCGAGCCCCACAGTCATCAGACTACGTGGCGGATCACCATAAATGGCTGATCGCCGATAAGTTCATTGTTCAGATAGCATTATTAATTTAAAAAAAAGACGTACATAT
This sequence comes from Rhipicephalus annulatus, assembly GCA_013436015.1. NCBI lineage: Eukaryota > Metazoa > Arthropoda > Arachnida > Ixodida > Ixodidae > Rhipicephalus > Rhipicephalus annulatus. The sequence continues at coordinate 68,164 of WOVY01014871.1, read as the reverse complement.
ACAAATGCGCATGTTGTTGCCAGTGTACCTTTAAAAGCTACACTTATGAGCCCGGACGACAGCGGGTTTCTGGCATAAATACGGCAAACCGCCAGCATACCCGTAACACGTATACAGCTTTGCTTGAATATGTACGGCCGTTTTAGGTGAGATTATCCGGTGATAAAGTGGAGCCAGCCGTGTTCCCGCGGTGTCAGCATTCATTCATCGTCGTCATCGTTTGCAGCCTGTTCAGTGCATGAGCAAGGCCTTTCCCAGTGATTTGTGCGAGCTGTCGAATGCGTTGCCGTCTTTGGCAATGTCTCCTCCGTTCTTCTATAACTGACCGATATCGCTTCACATTTCGTGGCCTTTTTTCTTCTTCTATAAGGTACCGGCTATACCACTGATGCAAGTTGTTTGAAGCCCAGGTCCCTCCACTGAAGCGTCCCTCGCATTCGCATCCTAGTTTGGGGACGTAAAACTCTCGGTATTAATAAAATCATCCTCCTGTCTTACGACCGCCATTTTCCGTTCCAGATTGCGCAGCTCCGTTGTTTTGCAGGAAGGCCTTTTGTGAGCATTGCAGTACGCGGCAGACGCACGAGCGAGGTCGCGCGGCTTTATTTTATATTTGGCGGGCTTGGTGCCTAAAGCAAAAATTACCATTTAGCACCTACGTGGCTACAAAAAAAAAATAAATCAGTGATTTTGGAATGTCCTCTACAACATAAAAAAACCACACCTGGCCCTCAAGTGAATGTTGAAATTCTGCATAGTAGATCTTCGTTAATCAACTTATTAAGCACATTGTAAAAATATTATGACGAGCGCTGCATGGACGCAAAACATATGTCGCAGGTTTCATTCAGTTGTGGTAAATCACTGCTTTATTGTCTGTGTTTTAAAAACAATATTTGGCGCTAGACACGCGACCCATCATGCACAGACTTTGAAGGGTGGTTGTTGATTGCAAATTGTAGGGGTGTTAATGGTTACCTTCAGAATATTTAGAAATTTGGGGCTAATTGTCTTTTTTGTCACAATTGACGCACTTGAAAGACGACAGGAGTGTACATGCTATCGTGTTTCAAACGCTGTGGCCTCATTAGAGTGTATCTTTAGGCTCAATAGCTTTTGGTTGAAGGCCCTATTAATTTTTTTTGCAAATCGCCACTATTATTGCTGATTGACATGCTTTGGCCGCAAATACACACACAAAGTAAAGGAACACTCAACGACAACACAAGCTTGTGCTTGTCGGTGAGTGTTCCTTTACGTTGTGTGTGTGTGTGTTCTTTGCGGTCAATGCATGTCATTAAGCAAGTACCAACTGGGCCAACGATCAATATTGTTACAGCATATTACTGCTGAATAGCACTATGTCATCTGCAAATGTTAGGTTACCGAGATATTCACCATTATTATTTACTGCTTTTTGCATTACCGCTCATTTGTCGTTCTTCTGCGAATACGCACCAGTGTTGGCTCCAGTTATGATGACCGTTTTCCCTGTCATGTCCACATTGGACGAGCACTTGCCGATGGTCAACACCGTGTAGAGTTTGACGAGCAGCGACAGCACCACCACGCCGGTCACAATACCCAGCACAGCCCACAGCGGCAGTAGTGCATCTCGCTGACCTGCAACCACGTCTTCCACTGGACCAGCCATGAGCCTGCACACACACACACAAAAAGAAAGCACTTTCACAGTGTACCACGACAAGGACTGACGACTCAGCAGGGCGCGCACATCAACACCATCCGGAATCCGGAGCAGAATTGTGCGCGTTTGGTGGACAAACGTAACAATCTATGGAGTATAGGCGTCCACCAACCAACATTTGTGTGCGTTGCACTTTAAGGGTTCATTCTGTCGGCGTCTCCTGTTGTAGCAGTGTGTCATGTAGTCACGGTACATCATAAAAGCGTTTGTACGCCACCATAGGCGTGCGCAGGTTTCCCCTTCAGGGAAGGAGGGAGGAAGGTTCGTCGTGGCACTCCCTCTATATTAAGTCAATCATTGGGCTAACTTCGCTCCCTCCCTTTTTTTGGGTGACTAGAGAAGGAACGTTGTGTCCCCCCCGGCATGCGCACCTATGGGCACCCAATGGTTGAACCCCCCTTTTCGCTAACGGTCCACCCAAATTCAAGAAATCTTCCACTGCATGTTTGGTCAGTTTCCGTCTCAATATTCAAGCTTTCAAATCCGGAATTTAAAAGAAGTGGGAATAAACAGGCCCCTGTGAAATAGAAGTCAGGTAGTACGGCCAAAGCTTCAATGTTGTCGGGCGTAGACGGAAGTGAAGCTAAAAAAAAAACGCAGCACAGACACAGCGAAAGCTGGAGAAGCAACCTCGCTAGAACCCACTGAACACACTCTTGTAGCGACTAGTGCAGATACATTTGCAATGTACCCACAAAGTCATAAATCATGGGAATTTCATCGTGAAGTAGTCAAGCATCCACTATGCCATCATTCAACATTTTTCAACGAAACGAGGTAGCCGATTCATGTTTGAAAGGCATTATGCGGACTTCTGTGGCTGATGAGTTATTGCGGAGCCCTTCACAATAGGTCGGAAGCTTTGAATCACCCACTAGTTGAGAAATTCGTGTTGTGTTACGCCTTACTTTATACTCTTTCGCGACGCTATGTAACGTATGTCAACATGATTCCACGCCAGACGTGGCTCCTGTATAGGGCCTTCTCTCAAAGGAGCTACAAGCATCACTGTGGCTCCGCGGTAGAATACTCGATGACCACGCTGAAGGCCCGGGTCGAAAACCCGCTCAATCTTGGATAAATTTTTCTAAATGCTTACGATAGCGCTTACGGACACCGGTGGCGGAAACCCACATCACCGAAATCGGTTGCTGCTGTGATCTTAGGAAAGCTTTTGCTGTTGCACAAATCTCGGCTGTGGTTTCCCCCATCACCGTCATTGTTGACGCTTAAGGCAGGGATACCAACAGCGTGTTTTCTTACGCGCGTACGTAGGGCGGATCGAATGCGACTGTTTTTTTTCTCCTTTTACTTTTTTCTCACCTTTCTCTTTTATTCCCACTACCCCATCCCCTGTGCCTACCTGTTGAAGTGTCATCGTAATGATAGACAGTTGCGGGCGGCACTTTTCTCTTCGGTTCCTTTACATAGTCACAAATAGTAGTATACCAACAGGATGTCGTGCTGTGCCCACGCCTAGTTTTACTCGCCTCACGGCAAGCAGTGTCGGGTGACCTCCTGTGGATTAGTAACCCTTCCGGGAAACCAGTCTGAACGTCGGCAAGATCTCCTCTTCTTGACTTGCTTTTGTTCCCGTTGTGCGTCCTGTTTTTTTTCTTTTCCTTTTGTGTTAGGTCTGCACCGAGAGTGGTTTCCCTCCCAAAGAGTCGCTCATCTGTCACTACGCGGAGCGGGCAAAAACGAAAATGCTAATCTTTTGCTCTTAGCATTCCCTTCATACTTTTGAACAACATGACTGACGGTAATCGGGAGCGACTGAAATATTGCCACGTGTTAGGATAAATTCGAAGGTTTTTTCCTTCGTTTGATACAACCTTACTGAAAAACCAGCGAATCTGTTCGTTTTGATTAAATCATTTTCATGTATCAACAAAATTCAGCATGCTTGATAACAAAGTCTTCATCATAGGCGCTGAACCGTTTAATAAAGCGCTTTTGATGGACAGTGTTGATTTCGCTCACCGAATAAAGTAAAAGAAAAAAACTGGATTACAGTTCATCCTTGTTGGCGAGCTATGGTCCCGCTAATCTAGGCAGACTAGCCCAAATCAAAAGTTGGCTGTAGTTTGTTAAGCTATCTTACAGTTGCATACGTCATGACGTCTTTTTCATTCAAGCGCGCCTGCAATATTTGTGGCCAGCGTAACTTGACTGCAAAGTTCTTTATGCAGCTGTCATTACGTTCTTTTTTATGATGTTTTCGCGATTCAAACTACGCCTGAAAAACGCCATGCCCGGTGGAACACTTATTACGTTCTTTTTTTATGATGTTTTCGCGATTCAAACTACGCCTGAAAAACGCCATGCCCGGTGGAACACGTAGCTCGGTCACAGCGTGAGCTGGAGAGAAGCGGACGTAACAGAGGTCGTTGTAAACTCCCTTATATTAGAGTACACTGTATATGTAGAATATCCCGTAACTCAACTTTATATGGAACCTGCCAAAAGTAAAGTGGCGAGATGTCCACAGCGCGATAGGTCTGCCATTGCTCCCGGCTTTCCGCGGTAAATGTGAAAAGTAAACTGCTATTTCAAAGAGGCATCATGAAGGACCCTTTGGGAGCCATAATTGTCAAATACGAGTGTAAGCACAACCCTGCGCATTAAAAGGTGACACGAAAGGCATGGGCGTAGCCGAGGAAAGTTAATCCGTCCCCGCCCCGAACATTTTTATTTCGCTTGCGTATATGCATGATTGATTGATATGTGGGGTTTAACGTCCCAAACCACCATATGAATATGAGAGACGCCTTAGTGGAGGGCTCCTGAAATTTCTACCACCTGGGGTTCTTTAACGTGCACCCAAATTTGAGCACACGGACCTACATTTCCGCCTCCATCGGAAATGCAGCTGCCGCAGTCGGGATTCGATCCCGCGACCTGTGGGTCCTTGCGTATATACATATACACGCACACATACAAACACACGCGAAAACACACATAAAATACGGTTGAACATTCCCCTCATTTCTTGAATTCAGCGTCCTTCCTGTAATGCACTACTCTTGTCTTGTCCTCGTCAAAAGTAACGCTGCAATATTTTAAGAATATATCTTGAACTAGTCCCAGCAATTTGTTTTGTTAAATTGCGCTCATGTGTACAATTAAGAGGTTAATTGAATAGATATTGTTAACTGACAATTTCAATAGAACGTTTAGTGGAGAAGAGTATCTCTGCCTCGACGTAGAGTTCGCGTACGAATATCAACGGTGATGGACTGCTGCGGGTTTTTTCTTCTCTTTTTCAAATTTAAGTTCTGTATTCTCTAAATAAAGACAGCCTGTAAGCGAGAGCTGGAGCACTTGTTTTGTTGTGCTCTTTCCAAGTCACGCTGCCTCCATGGCACGATTATGCGATAAATCTCTCGAAAAAAATTTCAGGCTACGCCCCTGGTTATAGGTTCGACTGAGTCAGGTGCTGAAGCAAAATTGGACCCCGCCCCCCTCCCCTCCCCCCAATTTTTTTCTTAGATGATTCGGTTGGGATGGGAGGGGGTCTAGAGGCACCAAAGTTTAAAATATTTTTTTATTTATTCTCTTTGAGAGGCGCCTCCTCGTGTACACCTATGCACGATATGGCCGAGACACACCTACTGGAACGCTCCTGAAATTTCGGCCATTTGGCGTTCACTAACGTACAGATGACATCAGAGTTGCGGTTCAGTGAATATGAAATATAGCCGGAATGCAATCTAAAAGTAGCCGAGGTAGCCACAAAATTTAATTTTTATTGCCAGATTTGTAGCCAAATACAAGATAAACAGAAGATTGACAACTTTATAAGTTACAGGACGATTATAGCTTAATGTTCGTTGTCTATAAGCTGTTTACAGAAGTAATAGCTAACAGAATTAAAACCACCTCACAACTCAGTAAACCGAAGGACGTACCAAGTAGGAGTTCGTACAGGCTGCTCAGAAATAGGTCATATTCTCACTTTAAATCAGGTGACGAGAAGTGCGCCGAATGTAACCAACCCCTGCGTGTAGCTTTCATAGATTACAAGAGGATTTCCTTCAGTCGAAATTGCAGCAGTCACACAGTCATTGTGAAACCACAATGTCGATGAACCATATGTATGAAAGTACCGGAAGTAATCCTTAGTGGTTCCACAGCCATCATAGTCCTCCAAGAGGAAGCGAAAAAAATTCCAACAAAGGGTGTAAAAGGATGAGAGTCTGGGGGACATGACCACTGGGGAGATCGCTTCTACGGAGAGGCGACCTGAAGGTTTTACAAGTTCAACTTGCATTGAGGACGACGCGGTCAGTCATGGAAATGGAAATGTGTAACCTCAAGGGACAACAAGAGAGCAGAGTGAGTCAGGGAACAAACTAGTGTTAACTAGTGTTATTGATCAACACAAAAAAATCCAAAGCTGTGGTATTCGCACCGGTTCAGAAGGCTGTCTGTCGTGGTTTGGATATATATCTCGGGCCCGAAAAAATTGAGGTTGTCAAAGAAGTTTCATCATTAGGAGTAATTTTTAATGAAAATCTTGATTGGGACGAACACGTTAATAAAGTAACTAGAAATATAGCTAGGACGTGTGGTTCTCTCTCTAAATTCCGACAGATACTTCCAGCAAACATTAAACTTTTACTCTATAATACGTTGTTTTCATCTCACATAAACTATTGTAGTCTAGTGTGGGCAGATACATCTAAAGCAAATCGGAACAAAATATTTTTACTGCAGAAAAAAGCGATTCGTCATATTGAAAACGTACCATACGACGCACATACAAGTCATTTATTTAGAGAATATAAGATTTTACCCATCGATCACATACACAGCTTCAACCTTATTATGAAATGCAAACAAAGCTTGCTATCAAACAACGCTTGTTTTCCTAAACTGTGTAACCTCAGAAAAAATACACAATCCTATTATGACATTCGGAAAAGGCCTTCCTGGTTCGTTCCTTATTCGCGAACTAATCACGGTTTGAGAAGACTTGAACACTGTATTCCAGCTTGTTTTAATGGGTTTGAAAATAAAAATCGACATCTTTAATATACATAAAAACAACTTAAGAACCTTCTCATCTAAAATGGCGGCGTGTAGTTTAGCTTCTTCTAGTTGTCCGGCTACAATAGTATATGTAAAAGAAACACCCTATAATAGTGCTCGTGTGTAACATGGCATCTTATGATGTTTGCATTCTTTGACATTTTTTTCGTTGCTTTTTTTAAGAGTAAAACATGCAACATTTCACTCGTCAGTGTTTCCCTTGTGAATTAAAACTTGTGCTTTTCGCATACCCAGTGTTGTAAACGTTGTATAATCATTTTGTAATACTTTGGTAGCCGTTTAGCAACGTGTGCATTGTTTCATGATTGACCGCACGCTGTTTTCTTTTGTTTTTTGTTGTTTTTCTCTCTTTGTGGTTTGCTTATTTTATGTAAACCTGAAACTGATGTAATTTTGATGCATTTTCTTTTTATTTCCTAATTTCTTGAAGTTTTGAAAATCGACGTCAAATTGTTTTTTCCTGTTTTGTGCTCTACGGATTTTTGTAATGCCAAGTGAAAAGGGGTAGGATCCTCGTCAAGCTGCTAACATAGCAGCTTTTTGCTCTTATCCTTGCGTTTTCTTTTTCGCAGCTCTGTGAAGAAAATGCTCAATAAAACTGAAACTGAAACTGAAACTGAAAAAAAAATTGCATCCAAGTTTCACCCACATAGCTTTACGTGGCAACGCGTTCCCTGTGTCGTCCTGAGACGAATTCAAAAGAAATTTTGGTAATTGACGCTCGCAAACGTAAGTTAAAAGGCTTCTAAACTCAAAATGAAAGCAGATGACACAGTTTGGTATTTTATTAACACTGTATAGTGTCAGTGTTGTTTTGCCTGCTTCCGATCAAAATGCGGCTTACATTTCGCTATATACTATAGTGAACTAGATAGCAGTACCGGAATGCGGCAACACATGGTGGCCTTCTTGCTGCAAGCAGTCGCCACACTTTCTGGCAGTTTCAGTGTCGCACGCTGTAGCACATGAATCGGTCGGCGAACGAGAAGTCGAAACGCGTCAGAAACGACGAGTTGATCCGACTCGGCGGCCTTCGAACGCGAGATCTCGCTAAGAGGCGGCACGCGATGCGCCTATACGCGTCGTTACGCGCGAAGGCACGCCGCTAAGGGTTTCAGGCACGCCACCGAGACCGACGTCACACGAAGACGACAACGAACAGGGCCATGAAGGAATATCAAATGGAACAAATAATGACACTTTCACACACTGGTGTTATCTGAGCCGTAGAGTTTCTCACAATAACACGTAGGAGGAGAGAGTCACGGCACTGTTGAATACTTCGACGCGCTGAACCCGCCAGAGTAAAGAGAAAGTTGCGATAACCCCAAAATACAGAAATATTAGTCTTCAAAGAGCCACATAACTTACATGTGGCAATTTTCCCCGAAATAAGTACTATAAAGTAGTCAAGACCCTCAGTAAGTGCTTCCCACACCCACTCCCCCTTTTTCGAGAAACATTCCAGCCTGTCAGTTCGGGGTGGGGTGAAACCTATTTCCGTCGCTGCAATTTTGTTGTGTCCGGTAAGATCGCTGACATTTGGTGAGCCCTAACCATTATTTCACAGGGAGGTACGTACGGGTAACGTTACCTGCAGACGCATACACTGCTTTGAACGCGAGACGCCTTCATCATCATCATCGTCATCATCATCATCATAATCATCAGCATCAGCCTGACTATGTCCACTGCAGGACAAAGGCCTCTCCCATGTTCCGCCAGTTAACCCGGTCCTGTGCTTGCTGCTGCCAATTTATGCCCGCAAACTTCTTAATCTCATCTGCCCACCTAACCTTCGGTCTCCCCCTAACCCGCTTGCCTTCTCTGGGAATCCAGTTAGTTACCCTTAATGACCAGCGGTTATCCTGTCTACGTACTACATGCCCGGCCCATGTGCATTTCCTCTTTTTCATTTCAACTGATATCCTTAACCCCCGTTTGTTCCCTAATCCACTCTGCTCCCTTCTTGTATCTTAAGGCTACACCTACCATTTTTCTTTCCATTGCTCGCTGCGTCGTCCTCAATTTAAGCTGAACCCTCTCTGTAAGTCTCCAGGTTTCTGCTCCGTAGCTAAGTACCGGCAAGATACAGCTGTTATATACCTTCCTCTTGAGGGCTAGTGGCAATCTACCTGCCATAACTTGAGAGTGCTTGCCAAATTTGTTCCACCCCAGAGAGACACCTTGCCTCATCATAATTGATCTCCGTGTTGTCGAACCCCTTAGTTTCCCGATTATCTTGAAGGAATGTCATCGTCATACTCTTTATCAGCTCCTCCATATCGTTTTCATGCGGCAGCACAATTGCATATTGCACGGACGTGTGCGAGCTTCATGTACTTCTTGTATTGGAAAACCTCAGGAACGGGAATCCTCTCCATGCAGGTGATTTCAGTCAGGCTGAGCAGGAAAGGACGCTGTTATACCGATGACATGCCAACTCACCCCCCTGAATGCGCTCCTCTGATGTATTGCAGTAGCAACGTATTCTACGCGCTCATGCCGATGTGGGATCTAATTGTGAGCATCACGCGAAGGAAATGCAATCTGAGCAATGACAAATCATTGGAGTGAAGCTAATTAGGGGCACTTTATTGCCGAGTGCTATAACGTTATAAGCCTAATGATTCTATGCTGCTTGCCGACAGGTCATTTCACAGCAGTTGCAGTACTAGCTCGGCGTAGAACATGTCATCCAACGTTTCGGAGCAATGTCATTCAAGCTCGGCTACTCTCGCTGTCAGGACAGCAAGACTATATATCTATAGCTCGCTGACTTCCTTCTCGGTAATGCGGCTTCATACAAACAATACATCAAGCATTGAGGGATTTCCACGGAAATCTGCTTGCGAGGCGGGATGACTTCTGTAATGCGTTGTTGTGCACGCGATGCAGCCTTTCATATATTGGAAGCCTATTTGTTCGATTGCATCGACAAAGCCAAGGAAAGACTGAACACGAATGCATTTGAAGCGCACTCAGTGTCTCAAGATGCGATTGTTGACTCCGATTCCCAGGCAATTTATTTCATAATCGTACGATGTTGGCAGCGTGACTCAGAAGGAGCACAATAAAACAAGCGCTCCAGGCTGTCGCTTACAGGCTGTCTTTATTTAGAGAATACAGAATTTAAATTTTAAAAAAGAAAAAAAAAACCGTAGCCGTCCATCACCATTCATATTCGTACGTGAACTCTACGTCGAGGCAAAAATACTCGGCCCCACTAAACGTACTATTGAAATTGTCAGTTAACAATATATGTTCAATTAACCCCTAAATATAAACCAGACTGCAGTTTAACAAAACAAGTTGCTGGGGCTAGTTCATGATACATTCTTAAAATATTGCATCGTTACTTTTAAAGAGGACAAGACAAGAGTAGCGTATTACAGGAATGACGCTGAATTCGACAGGACAGCTGTTTACATACCCATTTTTCGTGAAAGCATAAAACCCCGCAATTTTATAATTGAAATTCACTGTCCCGATTCCAGGCAACACTGCATGTTTGAGACTGTTTGCCACTTATTTTGTCCAGATTCTGCTGCGACGCGCCTTTCTTCGAACTTTCCCACGTGCATTTTCGGTCTCGGTAAACACAGCGGCGTTGAGCTCAGTTGCGATATCACCTCCGTTCTGAACCTTGAATTTCGGTGATTAGTGTGTCAAAGTACGTGTTTTCAAGGTTTGTGAAAGCTTGCAGGACCTCTGATGCACTCCCCGATACGACGACTCAGAGGCGAAAGCCCCTCTTTCTCGCTTTCTTTGTTTGTTTTTTTTTTACTTTCAGTCGATCCGCATTTCTGAATGACGTCATCCGACAACGGTTCAAAACTTGATTTAGCGGGTGAAGTTGGTCACAGACATTATGCCACCTAATCAAATACACAAAGAGTCTTCGCTCAGCTTCCATATGTTGTGCACAAAATATCTTGGAGTTTGAACAGTGTTTCAACTCAATAATAAAATAACAACAATAATAATAATAATAATAATAATAATAATAATAATAATAATAATAATAATAATAATAATAATAATAATCGTGTGCACAAGAATTGTGTGCACTAAATGTTCTCTGTTCAGGAAATGGAAGGAAGAGTTCAGCTCTTTCAAAACTCTCTCCAAACGCCTATATAAACGGGACCACAGTTCATATATTACATTATTAAAAAAATCTTTCTGACAGGCCAGCTGAGTTTTGGAAGTTTGGAAGTTCTAGAAGCGAAAGTGGGGAGTCCTTCGGGCTACTGAAATCGCCCGATTTCTCTATTGTGTGTCGCATCGAAGATCTTTGAACTGGCTCTTCACAACATATTGTATGTTAGCGTGAATGATTGATTCCTAATCAACACGGGTGTCTCCCTGGCCGCTCAACTACCACAAATCTTGCTAGTTTCATGACCCAAATCTCTTCTCCAATTTCTGTCAGAGGACAGGTTGATGTATATATTCTACTGTGAATTGAGCAAGGCTTTTTACGTAGTCAGCCACTCACTGTTTTTTGTTAATCTTGCGAACTTTGATATTGACTCGTCTGTTGTGAATCTCCTGAACAGCTATCTGCTTAATAGGTCATGTTATGCCACCGTTAATAGCCAAGCGTCTTCCTCATACAAAGTGACTAGTGGAGTCCCTCAAAGGTCGGTATTAGGCCCATTCTTATTTTTAATTGACGCTAACGATCCTTTTTTGAAATTCGTTTTTCTTTTTTTCTTGTATACATCAAGATAGTTCAATAAATTCATTCAGTTAACAACTGTCGCTTTCTGCAGTTAGTTTTGTGTTCTCCGAATGATGTGACAGCAACAACTTTTGTCTGAATACCTCAAAGACCAAGTTCATGAGTATAGCTGGCAAAATTTTCATCGTGTCATATCCGTGCTCTGTCAATACCATGTTGTTATGTAAGGTTTATAGGTTCAGTGATCTTGGCGTTCTTTTTGATAGCACGCTAATTTTCTATGCTCACACTAAATGTGCGGCATGCGTCGCCTTCGTTCTCTCGGCTGAGTTTGCAGAGTCTCTCGAGAATTCATTTCCACCACAGTCTTCCACAAACTTTACACCACAATATGTCTTCCTCAAATTGAATATGCATCTGCGATCTAAAATGACATTGATAAATCTGGCAGTGACGCCTCTGAGCGTGCCCACGAAGAATTCATAAGCATCTACATGCATCGTTTCAATAGAAATGCCTCTGGATCTCGTTCAAAAATTGCCAGAATATTATCATTGCCATCTCTTCACTGCTGACGAAATTGCGCTCACCTGTTATTTCTTTGCAAACTAGAGCATGGTATGATATCCTGCCCTTTACTTCTCAGTCGTGTAAGTTTTCGAATGCAGCGTAAGTTAAACAGAGAGAATCAACGATTTAATGAACCTGCCAACTTATTTCGACACCTCATACCATTCACAGAATACAAAGTCTCTATAATGTTAAGTTGCATCACCTTGACGTTTTTCACAGTCATATGCCATTGTTTTTATCGCTGTTCTGCACTGACTGAACAATGTACATATGCTTCTCTTTTCCAGTTTTCAAGAAAGGCTTATACATCGTCGTGTATATTCCCCTTTATTTTTCACTCCCATCCCATGATTACCTTGTCTTTATTCTTCCCATTCCGCGCTCATTTCTTTTTATGAATGCGTTTTCACTCTTATTATTTCATTTCTTTTTCTGAAGACCATCTGTATTGCATTGCTTATTTTTATTGTTTTGTTCTTGCGTGTGCCTGCACTACATAGTTGTTCCGGCGCAAGTGAAATTATTCCTATTATTATTATTACTATTAGTATTATTAATACTTGGTTTGTATAGGGATAGGGGAAACATGGTGAAAGAAAGAGAAAAAATAACGCAGACGCACTCTTAAGATAGGCAATCTCACGGGAAAATGTCTATAAACGTGAGGCGAAATTCATTTTGTTAAAATTAGTAGGGTCTGATGGGCCTGGTCACACCGAGCAGCCCATTCTCCCGGAAACGGTCAATAATCTAAGGTTGTGCACATAAGTTCAATAAGCCCAAGGACCGTGAGAAAAACTGAGCGCAAATTGGACAGAGGCATCAATGGTGTGCTGTGTTTTTTCAGTAATCATTCCTCTAAAAAAACAATGCTCCAAATATTCACTCAACGTGTGCTACTTCAAGAACTGTTGCCCATCGTTTTGTTGTCAGAATCGTACCACAACTGGAGAGAAGCGCCACTGCAGAAGTGAAAGGACACACAAAAACTTATCAGCGCATGCCCTGCCCGTGCAATAGGCGAACCTATCGATATACGACACGCGTGAGAGTCTATACGTGAAAGATAACAGTAGAGGCATTTCATTTCATCTTTATGCAAGTTAATAATAATCGAAGGCTGGTTCACAAATGAGCATTCACTGTTATCGATATGTCATGCTTCAATCAGACGCGTTCCTTCATTGCTGTGCCGGTACTAAACTGCGCATTCATCAAATTTTAGCGTGCACTTACACTCTCGATGATGTAAATAAAGATTTCAAGGTCGAACCTCCAGTTAGCAATCTCTTGTGTTCCAATATTATCTTATTAATGCAGAGGCATGCCTTCTGTTTAGCGTAAATGCGGCCACAGCTGAAGGGAACCTTATACATCACTACTTTATGGCAATCGGTGAACTTGTTGGTGCGTTTCACTAAATATTTGCTTGCCCGATTCTTGACTGCCACTATCTCATTCTTTCTCTGCACAGTGGTACAAATTGCACGTGGCACAAATTTCACGTTGTACAAATTGCACAAACGGCACGTGTACTCGAACGTGTACACGTGGGATCAATCAAAGAACAGCCGCATGAAGGTTCAGCGTCCAAAAAGACATGCTGCCTCAGTTAAGGATGACTGACAGGACGAAGAATATGATCCGAGCACATTACGCTTGATCAATTTGAATGCAAGAAGTCTGGCAGCTACGAGGTTGGATGCCTGGAATACATTCTGACTAATTACGATCCTCATGTCATCACGCTAGCGAAACGTGGTTGTGGCCCGAAATAGAAGACTAAGAGCTTGCTTGTACCACCACACTATAAAATCATTCGAAGGGACCTCGATGCGCGTGGTGGCGGAGTTGCTGTAGTGATCAAGGCTGATATATACTGTGTACAAATGACTGGTATTCCAACACACTAAAGTGCTTGGTGCCAAATTAAAGCAGGTGAAACAACGATAATTCTTAGCGCAGCATACAGACCGCCTAACTCCCCTATTTCGTATCTCGAAAATATGCAGCTTTACTTAGAAAGTCTAAAGATCCGCAGCTCTTGAATTATTATTTCTGGGGATTTCAGCTTACCAAGCCTCGACTGGTCTGAGCTTCGCAGAGCTTCGCGAAAAAAAAAACAATGTAAACCTCTCCTAGAGATAGCGTTCAGTCATGATTTACAACAAATAGTTCAAGAGGGCACGAGCGTATTTGGGAAATTGGGATCATTTTGGATCTAGTGTTCCTGAACGGGTGATTTCAAGAATATGGTGTATACTATTAGTGATGCTGGCATCTCAAATCATAAGTTAGTTTATTTGGAGATAAAGCATACCACCTTTACCGTCGATTTGTATCGACAAACCGAGGGTCCCACTAAAGTCTCTGGCTCTGGGACCCTCGCCTGTATATCTTAGATTTTGTGCCTTGTTTTTGGAAATAATAAAACTTGAAACTTGAAACCTTGTGCTCAAGGACAGAGCAGAAATACGCATGTCCTAAACTTTGTCAGAGCCGATGACACAAGCATTATTGATCACCTTTCACAATGTTTAGATAACTTCAGTCAGACGATTGACGTCAATGCAATGTGGGCTGAATTTAAAGATATCGTACTTCACTCCATCGGTAGGTTCGTACCAATAAGAAAGAAGAACAAAAATAAACAGAATCCATGGATAACCCGTGAAATCATACATTTAAAACGAAAAATTAGCCGTGAACGAAAGAAGTTAAAAAAAGATCACAGTAAAGTTTCGGCACTAAGCCCTGCCTTGCGCACGAAGCTGACTGCTGCTAAGAAACCCTTCTACGATGTTACATTGACTGGTTTTACGGAGGACGATCCACACCATTTTTGGCACCGTTTGTCACTATAGATAACGAGGATCCTGGGGACATTGTCGTTAATGACTTTTTCCAATCTGTATTTACTGATAGTTCTGCAAATGATTTTTCACCTTTTGCGATACATTCCCCGTACATTTCGACAATGCCTGAGATAGCAGTGTCATATGAAGGTATTGTAGCACTTTTGCTTAATATTGAAAATAAAAAATCCATAGGTATACCAAATGCGTTTTCACGCAGGTATTCAGAATGGGTAGGCCGCTATCTCGAGATTATATTTAAGGGATCGCTAGTACAGAAACAAATCCTAGATGATTGGCTAGTTGCAAAAGTTGTTCCAGTACACAAATCAGGTGGAAAGCAAAATATAGGAAACTACCAGCCCATTTCATTGACGTGTGTGTGCGGCAAGCTTCTTGAGCACATATCAAAATCAATCTATGGTTATATTGAAAACAAGAGGGCATTTTTTTCTTCTAATCAGCACGGCTTTCTGTGGAACCTATCTACTGTTACACAATTGGTATAAACAACGACTTTTCGACTGCACTCAATAACAGAAAACAGATCGAAGCTATATGTTCAGATTTATCGAAGACATTTGACCGAGTTGTGCACACCAAGTTAATAAATAAGCTTATGTATATGGATATAAATTATGAAGTTGAAGCGTGGATCCGCTTATACATCGCAGGTCTGACACAATACGTCGAAATAAACGGTAACAAATCGGATCTGCTAAACATAGCTTCAGGCATACCACAGAGATCTGTTTTGGGGCCACTGTTTTTTTTTATTTGCATAAATCACGTTGCTCATGACATAGGTGACGACAATACCGCCAGGCTGTTCGCAGATAATTGCCTAGTATATCATGAAATCAATAACCAGAATTATCAGGCGTCATTTAAGCAAGCTCTTAGAGCTGTAGAAGCATGGTCCACTAAATGGCAAATGAAAATCAATGAATCTAAATCAGTTATGCTCAATTACGATCAGAAAAAACATGTAATGAAATGTCATTATGAGATGAATTTCACAACTCAAAACGAAGCTGACTCGATAAAATACCTAAAGTTAATCATTTCAAATGACAAGTCGGAAACCACACGTGAACAACAATTGTGGAGCTGCATAAAAAAAAGTTATGGTTCCTTCGCCACAAACTAAAGCTAGCAACACCATTCGTTCAGCTGTTTACATATTTGACCTACGTAAGGCCAACGTTAGAATACGCCAGTGCAGTGTGGGATCCCTTCCAATCGGGGTTAATAAATTGAATAGAAAAAAATACATAGAAAAGCCCAGCTAACTTTATCGTGTTATTCTCGAAATGACTCCGTTTCCGAAATGCTTCGGTTGCTTCAATTGCCTGTGCTGGATCAACGCCGGAACGTTGATCGACTTAAATTTTTCTTTTTTGTTATCAGAAGGACACCTCAATGTTGCAACTAAGCCATATCTTGTTCCCAGGCCCACCAGCAATGTCAGATCATGCAATCAATTTGTGTTTTTGGTTCCAAAATGCAATCTTGATGTATACGCGTATTCTTTTTCTCCACGAACGATAAAAGTGTGGTATCATTGTATTTTTTTAATAAGTGCCTATGTATAGAAACTAGCTGCAAGCTAATAAGTATGCATATCTGCAAGAAAAAATGTATTACTGTGTTATCTGTATCACATGATTGTTTTTTTATGTTGTTACCTCAGAGCTGACCTGTACACTTTTTTATGTTGCACATTGTATTGGACCGTCCACTAGCCACTTTAGGCTATCGGTCCAAATAATCCCTGTAATTGCATATATCTATTTATGAAAATAAAGCTTCATTGATTGATTGATTGATTGATTGATTGGTATCAGTTGTCAGTACCGGTACTGAATTGAAAGAACATAGAAAGCTTTGAAGAATGCATTAAAATATGTCGTGAACATTGTATATTGCTACAGTATTGTGCGTACATTGCCATGTTGTTCAAAAATACAACGTGTAGTTACTTCATATTGCTATACTATACTATATCACCATCTTTACTATACCACTTTACTATACCACCATCACAATATATGTATGTAGGCTTTTATAAACACCATTTTTTAAATATTTTTTCTTTGTTCTGGATAAATATATATTTTTCTAGTCCTGTCTTTACTATAATACGTTGTACCTGATTTTGTTTGATGTTAACATTTACTATATCCACCCTGTTACGGCCAACAGTATTTGGAAATAAAATAAATAAACAAAAATTTAACCAGCCTATTGACAGCCGCAAAATCAACGGTAACGCCACATCTGCTTCCTATTTTCTTTAGCCTGTGAGATACGCGATCAATGTGCGCAACGCCTACGCCACGTTTTGATGGTCGGAGTTTGGGCTGTTTTGTCTTTAATTCTCATGTCTGTGTTTCTACGCCGTCTTTTAGAATGTCCATAATACATTATTACACAAAAGTGCAGATTAAAAAAAAACACTTGAGCACATTTACATAACGCACAAGTTCAGAGGAGGATGGAAAATTGAAGCAATGAAAATTGTTGAACATGGAGTGTGCTTAGAGAAGATGACGCTTCTCGAACCGTTAGTTCAAACTTACAACATGGTTTCAGTGGTTTTCAGTTGAAAGGCTGTCGAGCCATTGACATTTAATTTAGGTACTTCATAAAATATTGACAAAGGTAATTGCGATAAATAACAGGAACAATTGCCATAACCCAATGTGGAGAGCAAGCCAGCTTCAGGGAGGGGTTCTTTATAACGAATCAAAGCCACGTGGTTGACAACGTTACTTCGAAACCTTACTAGAAAAAAAAAATTTCTTTATATAGACAAATGGAAGTTGCTCCAATCACTAGAGATATCACTAGTGTTACAGACACTGTTTCACCGATTAGTGCTTCAAAAATGCTTAAATGCGCTTACGTACATCTACAGAGACTCCACAGCGAGCGCGTTCACAAGAAAGGCAGTGGGATAGTTATAGATAAGGCATTCTGAAAAGAATAAATGACTAACTCAATGATCACTTTCGCCTTAAGAAGTAATAATGCGACTCGATTGGCAAGTAATGCGAATACATATCAACGGACAATTTACAAATAAGAACGTCTTGAGGGGCTACTTGGCTCATTACTTTACAAGAAAAAAAATGCGCTGATTAAGAAAAGACACCAGAAAGAAGGAACACTTTTTTGTGCTTGACCTGATTAAGGATTCTTTCTTTGTGGTCTTCTTTTATTTATTAACGCAATTTTTTTCCTGTAGGACCATGTACAGAATAAATTCTGCAAAAATGATGATGACAAATCAGGAAATCTGAATCGAAAAAGTACTTCGGTAAGGCTGAACATGAACATGCTGAGGACAGGGATATTTTTTTTTTTTTGGGGGGGGGTGTTCTTTTTTTATTTTGAGCGGGAGCCGGGCGGACAGACGTGTTCGAGTGCCACTTTGCGCTCTACAAGTCATTGGCATAAAGAAATTCGGGGGGGGGGGGGGAGATCTTGGGCTTGGTGTGCCCTGGCGACACCACTGGCTGAGGACAGATAGTATGCTCCGTAGCCTGGCGAAAAAGCTCACCAACCATTGCAATATCTACAAGAGAACATATATCTCGATCAATTACTAAAAATGGGAGCCCACTTAGGAAAAAAAAATTTGTCAAAGAAAAAGGGCGGGCTGCAGCGCATTCAGCAACAATTCCAAATATTGACGAAAAATCTCCCGCTGATCGTTCAAGCGAAAAGTGTAGAATTCTTCCATAGCGCGAGTTAGAACATACGAAGAAAGAGATTAAGAGCTTGGACGATCACAGCTGAACTGGGGGAAAATCCAAGGACAACACGCCATGAAAGTGGAAGTGAGAGGTGAAACATCTGAGGACATCGGAGTGGGTCAGCGAATAAATAGGGCAGCACGTGTTCTGGCCAGACATTAAACGAAATAAATGAAAGCCCGGTTCAAGCAGGCGTCGTTTCTTCTTATTGATGTTGCTCTCCATGAAGACAACCGGTGGTCATAGAGCACGGCGGAGTCGTTATCCGGGGAAAGGAGCAGCATTACGCGGAATGACAGAATTATAAAGTACACGGACATAAAACGGCATGTGTTTGCTTGAGAAGAGTTAAATGGGAGATTGATTAAAAGAGGTCAGAATGATACGTATATAGTATGTTGTAAGGAGGTTCCCAGGGAACAGGTGCTAGATCGGAAATGGACACAGCATGAAGAAGATGGTGGTGTTCGAATGTCTATTTCATGTTGACTTCTTTTCGGGATGATCGTGGAGCCCTGTCATTGTCTAGACTTCATCCTAACTATCCACATCAAGAAAGATGAAACCATCATGGCGATTAAAAAAAAAAACAGCCGTTTCTTGGTAAATGCTCCAGCGTGGGCATAAGCCATACTTTCCAGGGTCTACTCAAGTCTAACAGGTGGGGTGAGAACAAACAGGTCGAAGTGCGGCTTCAAGCAGTCTACGTGAATAATATCACGTCCGCACCGACGACGGCTGCCGAGCGGTGTAAGCAATTCAAATGGCCTAATTGATCGGTGAAGTGTACTCGACCACGCGGTAGGGACCATGGTAATTTGAGAGTAGTTTACTTATATTCTTTCTCTCTCTCTCTCCCTGAAAATAGTTTGGTAAACAAACCACATGCGCAGAATGGTACATGCAGCCATCCAAAAGGTGGTGGTGGTAGTGGTCAAAAGAGGAAAAGGGCACCTAATTTTTGCAGCCCGGTAGGGAGCACGGCGCATGTTCCATGTGCTCAGCTTCTCAGTACTGTTAGGACCGGCGCCAGGTCTGACAATGGATCGGCGTTCCTTTTGATGTTCCTTTTGAGTCGCCAAACGGGTGGGCGGCCGGTGTCCGCCATGTATTGTTCCCACCTGGCCGGAGGGTGCGGCGTCCTGCCGCCGCGGCGCCGTGAGCAGTTCGGGAGACCACCGGTGCAGCTTCTTCTTTGGAAGATGACGGCGGCGGCGGCGGCCGGGAATCGTCCCGCTAATTGAACGAGTCGTTCGGCACCCTTTGAAGCTTGTTTACGGCGGCCCTTTCGATGGATGCAGTCATCAACTCCAGACCCCTCGCCCAGCGACACACCTTGACGGGGGGGGAGCCGCGTTCGTGCCACATGGCCGTGCGGTGACCACGCTTTAGTTTTGAACGTTCGCGTGGACCGTGCGTGCTCGTCACCCTCGCGGGTAATGTGTGGTCCGTGATTGGACGGTGCCATCTGTACGCGGTCCCCGATCTAGGGATCTGGGGAGGACAGACCCTTTATAATGAGCCCCCACGGCTCATTCGGTGCTTTTTCGAGTGGAGAGCTCGCCATGTACGAAGAACGCCACTATATATCTAAACTTTCTTATTGACCTCTCTCTAATGTAAATAAACGTCTGTTCTCTGTTTTCCCATATAAGCATTGCTTCTCGCTATAAGGGACGAGTCCGATGGGAGCCAGCTACCAACGACGAGACCCACAGGACCCAGACCACAACAACTGGATGGCAGCGGTGGGATCGAGCTCATCGACCAGGAGGCAATGCTGAGACCTGCTGTCTGGAGGACCTAGAGTCGGACAAAACTGCTTCGTGGCATCTCTGACAACACGGGAAGGAACGCGTCCGAATTCATGACTGCATAGGGTGAGTGCACTGCTTTTCTTTGCTGAGATATCACCAGGCTTTGCGTAGGATTGTAAACAAAGCAGTGATTTGGTAACGGTTGACGGAAGTATTGATAGTACGTCAAAGTTGTTTAGTTAAAAGAGTTAGCAGCACCAAGGACCGCCATGAATTTGAAGGGACTAAAAAAGCCAGAGTTGTTAGAGTTGGCCCGAGAGCTGGGCCAGGTAATTGCCGAGACGAAAAGAAAGCAGGAGATCATTGACGCCATCGAGAAGATCGGGGCAGATGACGATGAGCTGAGCGAATGCTTGGAGGCTATTACGCAAAGGAAAGAGGAGCAGAGGCTCCGTGAGGAAAAAGAGGAGCAGAGGCTCCGGGAGGAAAAAGAGGAACAGAGACGTCGTGAGGAGAAAGAGGAAAGAGAACGTATCGATCGTATGGAAATGAAACGCCTAGAAATTGAACTAGCAAAGGCTCAATCAATGAACGGAGCTAGCGCAGTGGCACGAGAAAGAGAGCGCCGAATGACAGATTTGATGCCATCCTACGCGGTAGGAGGGGACATGGGTCTTTTTCTGGTGCACTTTGAGCGCACGTGCGAGAGGGAAAATTTTGCTAAAAACACGTGGCCCCAGCGCTTGCTTACGCTGCTGCCGTGTGAAGTAGCTGACATTATAGCCCGTATGGGTAAAGAAGACGCAGACGACTATGACAGAGTCAAAGCGAGTCTGCTCAAAAAGTACAGACTGTCAGCGGAGGCGTTCAGGCGAAAATTTCGTGAGATCGAGAAAGCCAAAGACGAGTCATACCCAGAGTTTGCGTACACCTTAAAGGTAAATCTGGAGGAATGGCTTAGAGAGGAGGGTGCGCTTGGCGACGCGGAAAAGACTCTGCAGTGTTTTGCGTTGGAACAATTCTTTCGGCGTCTACCTGAAAACATTAGGTACTGGGTTCAGGATAGACAAGGAGTAGATACTATCACGAGAGCGGCAGAGCTCGCAGAGGAGTACGTAAATCGCCGTGCCCTCGAAGGCAAGGATGTCCCTAGGAGGGAGATTAGTAAATATCGGGCCGACAAGCCTCCGCGATGGACAAAGTCGGGTCGGTATATGCCGAAGGAGGGTTTAGACTCCAAAGGAAGCGGTGATGAGAAAAACAAGAGAAAGGAAGAAGCACCCGAGAAAAGGGCGGAAGGGCAACAGAAAAAGGCGTTCGAGGCCAAGAAGCCGATAGTTTGCTATAACTGCCAACAGACGGGGCATATTTCTTTGGGTTGTAAGAACCCGAAAGTTGTGTTAATGTCACTCTGTAGTAATGACGAAAACATGAAATTGCTAGAACCATACATCCGAGACCTAGTCGTGAATGGCCAACCGTGCCGCGTGCTCCGCGATTCGGCCGCCACTATGGATGTAGTGCACCCGTCCTATGTCGAGGAGAGTCAGTTTACAGGAGAATGCGCGTGGATAAGACAAGCAGTAGAGACAAACAGTGCCTGTCTCCCAGTAGCAAGAGTCCGCATCGAAGGCCCTTTCGGTGTTCTAGACACTGAAGCTGCCGTTTCGGCACATCTCCCAGTGCAATACCCGTATTTGTTCTCAAATAAATCAGAGTACTTGCTGCGACAAAAAGGAATTGGGTTCAGTGAGGGTATCGTACAGGCCTTAACTCGATCCAAAGCAAGGGAGCTCGCCGCTCAGACAGTTTGTAAAGATCCGGTGGCAGACGAAACAGCTTCAGCGGCAGAGCCTTCTTTACCTGGCACGAAACTGGACCGCCCTATAATGGAGCCTCAAAACACAATATCTAAAGAAAGATGTAAGAAACCGGATGAATCCGAGGCATCTCGAGAAGTAGAATGCACTATAAAGCTGTTAAATGTAAGTCCTACAGAACTGATAGTGGAACAGGAAAATGACTCCACTCTCCGTAACTTAACGCCAGACGCGAAGGAAGGGGTGGCTAAGCAAAACATTCAGTTCACCAAGAAGGGGGGCGTCTTGTACAGAAAGTACACAAGTCGAAAAGGAGTTCGGTTTAATCAGCTAGTCGTACCGTATCCTTTCCGCAAGGAGCTGCTGCACCTGGTCCACGGAGGTTTGTGGTCAGGGCATCTCGGCATCAAAAAAACAAAAGAATGTTTGTTACGGGAGTTTTACTGGCCCGGCTGCTTTCGGGAGGTGGAGGCATTTGTAAGAAGCTGCGACACGTGCCAACGCGTTGGCAAGCCAGGGGATAAGGCTAAAGCACCTATGAAGCTGGTCCCCATTATCACAGAACCGTTTCGCAGGCTAGTTATAGACACAGTGGGTCCACTTCCTGTAACGCAGTCCGGGTACCGGCACATACTCACAGTGCTCTGCCCGGCCACGAAATTCCCGGAAGCAGTACCGTTAAAGGAGCTCAGCTCGGAGGAGGTAGTTAAAGCGCTTTTATCTATCTTTGCACGTGTAGGCTTCCCCGCAGAAATTCAGTCCGACCAGGGATCTGTTTTTACAAGTGCACTAACCTCGACATTTCTAGAAAAGTGTGGCGTTAAAATCATCCACAGTTCAGTGTACCACCCTCAGTCAAATGCTGTAGAAAAGGTACATTCAGTCATGAAACGGCTGCTACGCGCCCTTTGTTATGAGCAAAAAGAGGATTGGGAGGCTTGCTTGCCCGCAGCTATGTTCGCGCTTCGGATCGCTCCTCACGAATCAACAGGGTTTTCGCCTGCGGAGCTTGTTTACGGACGTGCTCTTCGCTCCCCACTTCGCATTGTTCGAGAATCTTGGAGGGCCGGGCGGACGACCCTTCGGTAGTAGCATACGTGCTTGAGCTGTTAGACCGACTTCACGCAGCTCAAGAACTAGCGGAGCAGGAAATGCGCAGAGCTCAAAACAACGCTAAGCGCTATTATGACAAGACAGCCCGGACGCGAAGCTTTCGAGTAGGGGAAAAAGTGATGATACTGAAACCCTCACTGAAGAATAAACTTCAGGTCCAGTGGGAGGGACCTGTTGAGGTAGTTCAGAAATTGTCAGACACAAATTACTTGGTTACTGGACTGGGAAGGCGTAAAACGCAACAGGTGTACCACACTAATCTGCTCAAACCGTACCAGCAGAGGCATGCCGTTGTAAACATGTCGCTCAATCAACCGGAAGAAATGCCTATTGATTTCCCGGAGTTAACAACAGAAAACAAAGACATTGGCGAGACTATTAGTAACCTGGTAGAGCAGGCGGAGTTGGAGCCAGATCAGAAAGCGGAACTGAAGGAACTATTGTTTGACTTTAAAGAAACATTTTCAGACACACCTGGCAGAGCCAAAGCCCTAGTTCATGATATTGAGCTGACATCTTCGGAACCAATTCGTTCTAAAGCTTACCGCGTTTCCCCGAGGCAACGGGAAATAATGGCCGCGGAGATAAACCGAATGCTCGAGCTAGGAGTGATCGAGCCAGGAGAGAGTGATTACACCTCGCCTCTGATCTTGGTTGAGGTCCCAGGGAAAGAGCCGCGACCGTGTATTGACTATCGGAGGCTCAACTCGATTACAAAGGACCAAACTTATCCAATTCCGCATATTGAGGAAAGGCTTGAGCAAGTCAGCAGTGCCAATTTCATCTCGACTTTGGATTTAGTCAGGGGATACTGGCAGGTGCCTCTAACTGAAAGGGCTAGTAGGCTTGCGGCGTTTATTTCCCCGATGGGAACATTTCGGCCGAAGGTCCTTAGTTTTGGATTAAAGAATGCCCCTTATTGCTTTTCTGGCCTAATGGACAAAGTGTTACAGGGTATGGAGGACTTTGCCCTCCCGTACCTAGATGATATTGCTATTTTTTCTTCTTCCTGGATAGACCACATGAAACACTTGCGAGCTGTGCTATGTCGTCTGCGTGAGGCCGGCTTAACAGTGAAGGTTGCGAAATGCCAATTGGGGCGCGCTGAGGTAGCTTATCTAGGGCATGTAATAGGCCAAGGCTACCGCCGGCCGTCAGAAGTAAAGCTGGCCGCAATAGACAACTTTCCCCAACCACGAACCAAGAAAGACATTCGGTCGTTTCTTGGATTGGCCGGTTATTATCAAAGGTATATCCCGCGTTACTCTGACATTGCAAGTTCCTTGACAGACGCTCTTAGAAAGACTGAACCCCAGACCGTAAAATGGGATGGGGCCAAGGAACATGCATTTTCTACGCTAAAGAAGGCACTAAAAAGTCAGCCAGTGTTGAGCGCGCCTGACTACTCTAAGCCGTTCATTCTTCAGTGTGACGCCAGCGACCGGGGTATGGGTGTCGTGCTTTGTCAGAGGGGGAGAGAACGACCAGGAACACCCTGTACTGTATGCCAGTAGAAAGCTTTCTGTTCGTGAGGAAGCATACAGTGCCTCAGAAAAGGAATGTGCCTGCGTTGTTTGGGCTGTGCAGAAGCTAGCTTGCTACATCGCCGGTTCTAGGTTCACAATAGAGACTGACCACTGTCCCCTCACATGGCTACAGTCCATGTCATCGAAAAACGGCCGTCTTTTGCGCTGGAGCTTAGCTCTTCAACAATACACCTTTGATATCCATTACAAGAAGGGTAAACTCAACAGCAACGCAGATGGTCTGAGTCGTTGTCCCTAGTACCCCGAGGGCTTCAAAACGATTTTCTGCTTTCTATCCTCGATTTGAGGCCCACTAGTTTCTGTATTTATCCAAACATGTGTCAAGTGTTTTGTTTAATGTCTTCAAAAGTGGCTGATGTGGTGTTGCGACTCGGCGGGGGCCACAGGAATAAAGTTGAGGTAGAAGGAAATGACTTCCACAGGTGAATCTAAGTCTGGTGATTCTGAGTAGGGAATTGCCGTGTGCTTGCTCGTGTGTGGGTGTGCTTTCGGCGCAGTTTCCGCAGTTCCTCATTGGTGGTGGGCGGAAAATATGGTGGAGAGGGGTCACCTCATCCCTGCGAGCAACGCCCTCTTGGTCAATGATCATCGGATCCAGTGTTCGGGACAAAAATAATAGAGGAAGAGCCGACAAGCTGCAATACAGATCCCGCTGCACAGTACCTGCTGGCCACTGCACCTCGGGATCTTCTTTCCCCGGCGGAGAGGCTGTTAGGACCGGCGCCAGGTCTGACAATGGATCGGCGTTCCTTTTGATGTTCCTTTTGAGTCGCCAAACGGGTGGGCGGCCGGTGTCCGCCATGTATTGTTCCCACCTGGCCGGAGGGTGCGGCGTCCTGCCGCCGCGGCGCCGTGAGCAGTTCGGGAGACCACCGGTGCAGCTTCTTCTTTGGAAGATGACGGCGGCGGCGGCGGCCGGGAATCGTCCCGCTAATTGAACGAGTCGTTCGGCACCCTTTGAAGCTTGTTTACGGCGGCCCTTTCGATGGATGCAGTCATCAACTCCAGACCCCTCGCCCAGCGACACACCTTGACGGGGGGGGAGCCGCGTTCGTGCCACATGGCCGTGCGGTGACCACGCTTCAGTTTTGAACGTTCGCGTGGACCGTGCGTGCTCGTCACCCTCGCGGGTAATGTGTGGTCCGTGATTGGACGGTGCCATCTGTACGCGGTCCCCGATCTAGGGATCTGGGGAGGACAGACCCTTTATAATGAGCCCCCACGGCTCATTCGGTGCTTTTTCGAGTGGAGAGCTCGCCATGTACGAAGAACGCCACTATATATCTAAACTTTCTTATTGACCTCTCTCTAATGTAAATAAACGTCTGTTCTCTGTTTTCCCATATAAGCATTGCTTCTCGCTATAAGGGACGAGTCCGATGGGAGCCAGCTACCAACGACGAGACCCACAGGACCCAGACCACAACAGTACTCAGCAAAAAAATTAAAACAATAAACGCGGAAGGAAAGTGATAACCAATATAATGCCCGACTCTGAAGCGCAAACCAATGCCGAACGCGTTCCTTGGGACTTGACTCGCAAATATTTCTACTTGGAGGCAGTTTGCCTGTATCACAGAAAACGAATAACAATCTATACATTTGTCCAAGTGGGCTTGGAACGACATTTCAGCCATATCGCAATTATGATACTTTAATATACAATGTTTTATGCCATAATTACTGCAGGCACGTGACCACGCGTTTCTGCGCTAATTTAATTGGTCTTAAATTTGGGGAGATAATATAATTATATCGTAATAAGCATGCCCCTAATGCTTACTATATGGCAAACGCTTTCATAAATTTCTCTTCAGGTATTTTGCAGTGGAAAATTCAGGAGGCATTGAAAGGTCACGCAGAAGTTCAGTGTCCGTCCAATATATTGAGGATGGAAGCCAGCGGAGTTGTCATTATGGAGGCTTCGCTGTTTAGAGCATACATACTATCATTATGCACCTTATTTAGTGAATAAAACGACATACACTCAGGCACCAGAGTTCTGTCATGCGCATCGAGCATATTGTATCACCAACGGTGTTCTCAAAACGATCTTGTAGTTGTTTAGAAAGCCGTTGTTTAGAAACCCGTTGTTTAGAAAGTACAAAAATGGCTCGGCGTTCGCTTCGTATCTAAGTGTTCTTATCTGGAAGCAAAATATTCGGGTCTTCCTGTCATATCGGCGTGACCATACACCTTTATGCTTGCCTTCTGTCTTGTGCTTTTTTTTTCTTTTTGTCGACGCGCATATCTGGATCAGTCAATTTAGTCGGTGGGCCAAAAATAGTAGTCCGACGCTTGCTTTGTGCTTGGACGCGGTCCGCGACAACCTAGCCATATACGCTGTGAAAACACGTACTCACAGACTTGATTGATGTCACCGTGTTTCCTTTTCCAGCGCTGGAGGACACCCCAACGGAACGGGCCTCAACTCAAGCAGGCAAAGAGCATGGCGCGCGTCGTCCCAGAAGACACGTACGCGCGACTCGGCGCACATGGGAGTGAGTGCTGCTGCGGACGGCTCGAAGCGGTCGAGAGCAGCGGTGTTTCTCGGCGCTTGCTCTTCCTGAAGTGCGGGTTCGCCTTTTTCCGGGGTCCAGTAAGGGGAAGGAGGAAAAGTCCCTCGCGCCTTCTCCTCGCTGTCGTCGCCGGATCGCCCCCCGAAATGCGGACGTGGCCCCAGGGGAAGGTCGATTTCGGAGACGAAGAAGAAAGTGAACGCATTTCTTAAGAGAGCCGGGTGACGTAACGCCTGCTTTGCTATGCTCTCTCAGCGAGAGGCCCCGAAACGGGGTCTCGACCGGCTTTCGGCCGAAGATTCCATATGTGGCCGCAGAAATGCCTGGCGTGATGGGCTGCGTTTGGGCAATATAAAAAAAACCTGCACTGTCAATTCACTAAGACCAGCTGATATAGGTATCAGGATCAGTGCACCACTGGGAACAAGCTTAGAACGCAGAGATTCTGCGCTGTTATAGTCCAAAAGACAGTAACGTAAATTGTCTGGTTAACAGAAGATTGCAATTCTGAATCTCCACTAAGCGTACCACACAATTTTTTTTCGTGGTTTTTCGGGAAATACTGTGCGCGACATGGTCACAACAGCTACAGTTCATCAAGTTTTGCTATTATTAGGCGATACGTAGCTTAGACGCAAGTCAGTATATAGAAGTAGACGAGTCTAGCACTTCTTTGCCACTGACAACGTTTTCTGTGGAGTCATGCCGCTGAGGCTGTTCCGTATTACCATGCTCGGTGCCCAACCTATACTGGTCTGGTCGAGGCAGTGTAGTATGACTTGAGCCTAGCTACAAGAACTTGGGCCCAAATGGCGATGTCTATAGAGCGGTGGTGATGACCCACCCATTCTTTTCCGCACCACACGACAACAAGAAAGCAGCTTCCCGGAAAACGCTTCCAAGGAGCACCCTGAGAAAACATTTGGTCTCAATGGTATCAGAGACGAACGTATTTGGTGCCCCTGCGAGACATGCAGATGGTCGACCGCGCCCTATGACATATTCACGTTGTAACCATTCAGACGTAATCACCCCCTATATTTCACAGCACTGCAGTTTGTAATACCTACGGAGGACCAAGTAATGAAGACGCGCATATAATGCTTTCGACCGGTTATTTAAACGTCTGTAATCTGTTGTGAAGAGTGACACAGGGCTAGTTGGCTTTCAAGAAACGGCGCCCACAGCTTTCTCCTATTCCGCTGTTTCTTGAAGATCTCATCAATTGTTAGAGGTGATTTAATTGGATGTTTAGTTTTCGCGCGTAGTCGCAAATGACAAGTACTATTCACTGCTGTTGCATGCTGTTGTTGACTGTTTCACAGACTTCTAATAGACTAGACACAGCTTTGTAAAGCACGTTTACAACAACCGCGCGGTAAACGCCCTGAAGTCGATAGAAAATGCTCAGTGAACAGTGTCACTGAGCTTCAATACACAACACCAAAATAGCTGTACTTGAACTGGCACAGTGAATAACGGGAAAGAAAAGAAGAAATGACCGAGCACTACACCACAGGACCAAGCAATAACATCCAAGCGATTTTTACTGGCAAATTGCATCAAGTATGTAGTCTGATGCGAACATACAAAAACGCAGCCGATCGTCACGCCAAGATGAGACAGAGCCATCGCATGCTTGCGCAAGGCTACATATTTGATGCACTTTGCCAATAAAGATTATTTGGAAGATAGCGCTTGGTCCTCTTGTGTTGGCCGGCTCGGTCATATTTTTCCCGTGATGCGATGTGCCAGTTCAAGTACGACAAACCAACTCGCCTAATCGTCAATACTTGAGGACACATGGCAGACAGGTGCGTGTTTGAGTTTACCACCACCATTCATTTTTGCGCCACGGAAGCGGCTCTTTTAAAATGCACTGCTCATGCGTCAGAACAGTGCTCTCTCAACAAGAGAGCATCACTTTCCACGTGCCCTTCTTGTGGAGTTTCATTTTATGAAACCCCACAAGAGGGGCGCAGCCAACACGCTGGTTAGAAGTGTGTCCCTGGACAGCCACCGATAGAACCACGTCTTCACGCTTCATCGAACAGTGATGCCATTGTCAGAGAACGACCTCCACCATGTCCTCTACGTGCACGAGGCTCCCAGTTGTGTTCGCCGGTAACGATTCTTAGTCACAGGTCGCCCTTGGTACCAAACAAATCAAGTATGCTAGCTGCAACGATTCATGATGATGTCACGTGGGCTTCTGTATGGCTCTAAAATAGAACAAACTGCTCGAATATGGGATAAAGGAAGATGAAGAGATGACGGGTGTTAACTGCCGACTTAAAATTTCGTTCAAGAAACCACGAGTGTATCTACTCTGGAGAGCATGAAAAAATGTGTTACAATTTTAATCGTGTGTCAGCCCCGTTCTCGTGTCATCTTCCTTCGTCCTGTGTTCGTGCCGTTTTCTCCATGTAAGAGTTATGCACAAACACAAACGAGCCCGCCTCCACCCCTTGTCTCGATTACATGGGGTCACACCCATTTATCGCCAAATAAAACCAAACAAAATTAGCCCAGCTTTATTGGCTTAAAATCGTAGAAGCTGACGTTAGCAGCAAAGTTTGTTAGTTCGCACACATTGTCAGCAAAAGTTGCCATTCAGAAGAAAACGGCTCCCATATCTCGTATATAAGGGTCATTTCTAAAGATGATTTGGGGCAGGGATTTCGGTCAATTAACTGATTTTAATCAAATATGAGTAAAATCTGGATGTGTATATTGGAATACTGTTTTCGTATCATGGTTACGCTTCGACACATGTGATGACCATGTGTGTGTGTCCGTGTGTGCGTGGGCGTGGGCGTGTTTGGGTGACCCTTGTGCTATAGTGTTGTCGATTTATTTATATGAGGGATTGAACGTCCCAAACCCACCATATGGTTATGAGAGACGCTGTAGTGAAGGGCCCCGGAAATTCCGACCTTGCACCTGAAGTTCATTAACGTGCACAAAAATGTGAGCACACGGGCCTACAGCATATTTGTTTGCATCAAAAATGCAGCCGCCGACGCCGGGATTTGATCCCGCGACCGGCGGGTCAGCAGCGGATTTGATTAATATGTGGCGCTTGACATCCCAAAACCACCATATGATTATGAGAAACGCCATAGTGGAGGGCTTCGGACATTTCGACCACCTGGGGTTCTTTAACGTGCACCCAAATCTGAGCACACAGGCTTACAACATTTCCACCTCCATCGGAAATGCATCTGCCTCATCCGGGATTTGATCCCACGACCTGCAGGGCAACAGCCGAGTACCTTAGCCACTAGACCACCGCGGCGGGGCAATAATGCAATTTTCGCAATCAGTGTCAAAGACTTTCCAAAGCTGGCTTTCCTCAGTCTGACTTAAGTTCTGTGGTTCAATCCTTGCTGTAGAAGTTGAAAGCCAGCGCTGAAGGTGCAAATGCGCACACAAAGGGGGCGGATTAAGTTGAAATAATTCCTTATTTGCACAGTGGAAGCTATAACCTCAAGAAGGTGGCTACCCATCACGGCCTCCCGGTCGTTTTTTCAGCTCCCTATAAGTTGGCTCAATCGTGCCCACGTATCACGCGCGATCAGACCAGGGGCTGCCAAAGGCAGCACACGGTCACAACTTGACCGCGGTGACTACCTCTCTTTTACAGCTCATTTACATATTTCTTTACAGCTTCCATTGTCTCGCCACCTATTACATAGTGCTATTTTCTGCTGAGCTTATTGCGCAATAATTTAGTATTACGTATTTTAATTTTCAGATTTGCTCTTTTGCTTTTCGCGTCCAGCTCAGTAATCATGAGTTGTAATTCGTCGTATAAGTTACTAATAAAATTCAATGTCAAACTAATCGCAGATTACTAAGGTACTCCCAATTAACCCTTATCCCTAACTACTCCTAATATATAGGGCCTTGAAAATCTCCCGTAAAAGCGAGGTGAACAGCACTGGAAGGACCCTGTCTCCATGCCTTACACCCCTCTTTATTGGCATTTGCCCGATTCCGCAGTACTGCATGGTCTGATTCCGCAATACTGCATGACCACTGATACCTCTACCGAATAAAATGCCTTAACGTAAGCTACAAAGACTATGTATAGACGTTGGTTG
The DNA here is from genome assembly GCA_013436015.1 of Rhipicephalus annulatus. Lineage (NCBI taxonomy): Eukaryota > Metazoa > Arthropoda > Arachnida > Ixodida > Ixodidae > Rhipicephalus > Rhipicephalus annulatus. Next base: position 36,663 of record WOVY01014871.1, on the reverse strand, counting down.
CATTCCGCAAATTTCTCCATCGCCTTACTGACAGTATGAATGTGGTCTATTGTTGGGTAGCCTGTACTAAATCTTGCTTGTCCTTAGGTTGACTGATTTCTAACGTCGCCTTAATTCTATTAGTGATTAATTTTGTAAACAGCTTGTAGACAATGGAAAGTGTATAAACTGATCAGCCTGTATAATTTTTAAGTCATTTACGTCCCCTTTCCCATGGATTGAATGGTATTTACACTCGTCCAAGATTCTGGTAACCTCCCTTTCACGAGATACTTCGTAAAGAAGGTGCCAGCCTCAAACCATGGCCTGAGGTGCCCTTTCCTCTCCTCGGTGGTTGCGCATTGCCTGTCAGTGCACTTGACCTGTATCTCCAAACGGAAGCCTTCCGGAAAAACAAGTTCCTGGCCGGCGTACCAGTCTTCGAGGACCTGCCTGCTGATATGATCATAAAGGCCGACTACCTCTTCTCTCGTGAACCTTTTCTCACCCTTCTACCTCTTCTCACCCGCTTCACTCCTACTACTACAACAGCCCAAAAGTCCCAAGTCCAGATCACTGCCAGAATTGTCTTGATACCAAGCGTAGCTTCTGTGACCAGTCGAATACACATGTTCATGGCAGTCACTGGCCGAAGGTACGAACGTTTTGCTCAAGAAAGTCAACACGGTGGCCATCGATGCGTCCCGAGCAGACGTAGACGACATCAGCCTCTGCGGAAGCCTTGCGCCCCTGGTCGATGGAGCCATTCTGGCAGGTCCGCGTGGAAGAACTCTGACGACTTCCCGTCGTCAGCCCTTGTCATTGTGCTCAGGTGGCAAGTGCTGCGAGCTTGCCACCTGAGTACCGCGCTGTTCCACACGAAGTATTTACACCAGTCTTACCATCTGTACTTAACTATCTTCATTAATTGCCTTATTTCCTCTTTCAAAAGATGTGAATGTGACAATCATACATCTTGTTTTCAATTAGCATGTTATATTTTTTAATTTTAAATGTATACAGCGACATGTCTTTGGACTTTTGTATATTCTTTAGTGAATATTATTATGCTTTTATGTTTATTATGTACATTATTTCATACTCCTTTGTTCATAGTGTGCAGCTACGCGTTTCGAACTCGGTAGGGTACGGTGGGGCAAAATGAGACATGGGGCAAAACGCAACATTTTGACTTTGCTGACCTATGTAGCTAACACAAAAAGTACTTTTCTTTGTTGCTCATTTCCAGCGACGAGCATACTGATACCTGCCTTACCTTCTCATGTGCAAAAGTTGATTGCTCACAGCGTTCGCGCTGGAAAAATTACGCGGCTAGTGTCAGTGCGTTAGTGACCCGTCAAAAAATGGCAGCATATCCACGGAGTGAATGATGGAGAGTGGGGCGAAGAATTCGTCCGTCCATTCGTTCTTGCTTCCGTCCGTTCATGCGTCCGTCAGTGTGACCGTCCATGCGTCCATCAGCCCGTCCGTGCGTGCGTCTGTTCGTGCGTCCGTCCCTGCGTTCGTCCATGCAGCCGCCCCTGCGTCCGTTCATGCGTCCATCCATGCATCTGTCTATGTGTCCGTTCGTCCATCTATTCAACACTCCAAATACCACCATCTCGCATCTTTTCATCACATATTCCCCATATAGAAGCACCGCCATCCAGCGGACATTCCAAAGACTAAACTAGAGGTGGCACACGCCCACTTTCTTACGGCTTGCGCTTCGGGTCCACTTCCCACCTTTAACCACCTTGAGTTCATGCTATATACTAGTTCACTGTATTCATGGCACTGCGGCCGAACGCTCGCTAAACCTTTCGAAAGCCAAGGAGGTTAAGCCCAGCGAGTATGACGTGGCAAACTTTTTCAGTCAGATAGTGCTCAATGTACATGCCAATGGCTGCTAATGGGAAATCAGAGGCGGAGAATTCGGCTTTTACTTTCTTACGGCTTGCGCTTCGTATCTACTTCCCATTTTTAACCACCTTGAGTTCATGGTATATACTAGTTCACTGTATTCATGGCACTGCGGCCCAATGCTCGCTAAACCTTTTTAAAACCAAGGAGGTTACGCCCAGCGAGTATAACGTAGCAACCTTTTCCTGTCAGATAGTGCTCAATGTACATGCCAGTGGCTGCTAATGGGGATCGCAGCCTGCGCGTTAACTAAAAGCCGAATGCTCCTGTCTCAAATTCCCCATTAGCAGCCATTGACATGTACATTGAGCACTATTTTTTATTGTTCAACAACGCACAGAAGAAGTCTCTCACCGGCACCACCTTGGAGGTCAAAATGTTATACTTGTTACATACTACGGGAAACGAACGGGTGCCGCTATAAGGAGCTTCGCCCCTAAAAGGGCTAGAATTCTACTCGGTCATATTTTCGGATCCGTGCGTAACGCTGCTCTGGTGTCAATATAACAGCCTAAGTATTTGTTTTATTATGACACCAAAAGCTTAGTTAATTTGGCGCAAGAAAGCGGCATTTTTTTTTTAATTTGGACTTGTGAGAGGGTTGAAACGCGACAAAAAGGCAACGAGTTGGCTTCGAAAGTGCCTTAATAAGTGAACTATTTACTTACACTTATTATTATATATTTTAGGAAGGTTCGCATATACAAGAGAATATTACATAGATCTTCATTGTAGGAAAATGACCTGAAAAAGCCCACACTGCTGCTCACGACAAGACTTGCTCCGTTCAGGCTGCGTCAAGGTTGTTCTGCGTTCCCAAAGATGCTCTCCACAGGCGCATGAAAAACTTAGAATAATCTCTTAAGTTGTTCATGAACGCGTTCCAGGATCGAGCTTTAATAACATTTCTCGAATAACGAAATTTCAAAAAATAACAAGCATTCCGAAATCCAAACCTAGCACAGTTTTAAAAACCGGTTCATGAAGTTGAAGGCCACAAAATCCCCGTGCAGTTATGCATTGAAACGGCAAAAAGAGCCAGAAAATTAATCAGTACGTATCTAGCCTCCAACTTAATGAACAACCCAACGAAGCACAGACGTTCAAAAATACAACATTAGCACAAAGAAGGGCGGGTGTTGTTTGATTTGCAAAGCGTTTTGGAGCAACACAACCCAGGATTCGAAATGAATTCAATGCGTGGAGTGAAAGGACTGAGCTTACGAAGATTGCGCGGAAGCCAACGGAGTGACTTTTCATGTGTTTATATAGCAAATACTGCAGCGAAAATTTTTTTCACACTGTCTCGTTTAGCGACACTCAGAGTCTCATTTTTCCGCACAGGTTGGGCAAGGATGAGACATCTGGTGCACATTTTATTGCTTTTAAAATAAGCTTTTGAACAGTGAGAACGGGCCATATTTATGTAGGTCCTACCTTAGTACCCAAACAAGTTTCTGCATTGACGTTTTATAGCGATAAGAGATGTATAAAACATTTTCAGTATCATCACGTTTTAGATGCGGAAGCATCTTATACTCGCGCCTTGTAGTGCGCCGTCCGCGCCGTCCGCACCGTCCGCACCGCCTTAGTTGAGCTAATTCATTACGTCTGATACAATAATCACTCGTTCTCTGCTACTGCAATATTCACGCGTTCATCAAGTATAAGGTTATTTGTTGCACTTGAAAAGCATACATGTGTCTGAGTTAAAACGGTCAAAGTTTCACATTAAATGCACCAGGAAGGTAAAGTATTGGTACGGAAACCAGTAACACAAACATGAGCTTGTACGGTAAAGTTAGCTATTTAAAACCTACGCGAGCGTCGGTGCACACTGAACCATGCCTGTGTATTCAGGCATGTGTCTAACTCTGTTACCAGCCACTAAACTGTTTTAGCGGGACGGCTCAGTGCTCTCCCATAGTTGAGCACGAAGTACTCAAAATCGTTCAACATATTAGATGCGGAAGCATCTTATACTGGCGCCTTGTAGTGCGCCGTCCGCGCCGTCCGCACCGCTTCTCGAACATTCGACAGCTGACGCGCGCGCATGCGCCGTCGCGCCGTCGCCTACCATCTGTGCCGCGCGCGCTTCTCCTTCGAGAACATTCGACAGCTGACAGCGCATGCGCCGTCGCGCCGTCGCCATCTGTGCCGCGCGCGCGCTTCTCCTTCGAGAACATTCGACAGCTGACAGCGCATGCACCGTCGCGCTGTATATATACTCAAGGTCGGCGCTCGCTCGCTCAGTTGCCGCTCGTCCGTTGGTTCGTCGCAATAAATAAAACACCGCCCTTTCGCATACGTGCCGTACGTGTTCACTCATTTAACACCCCATTTCACAACCACGTTAACCAATTTAGCCATCGACCCAAGTAAGTCGCAATTTAACACCCGTTAACCAATTACATGCTTCCGCATCCTCCTCAGTGTTCCCCCGAGGGAAGCTGCGGGCAATTTTTTTGTCACATTTTATCCCACCCTATCAGTTCTACTTTGCAGATACAAGCGTATTTTTATCTAATTTAGAGGGGTTTGTCATTTCTTCCCCGAAGGCTGTAGAAACATGTTTCTTTAGGCTGATTTACGTTCAACCATGTCTTTTACGTACATCGTTCTTTTTTCTGGGGTCATGAACCTATTTATGCATTGTACAGTTGATTTTGCACGTCTACACTTTGTTGCCAAAAAAAATGACAGCATATCCACGGAGTGAATGATGAATAGTGGGTCGAAGCATCCATCCGTCCATTCGTTCTTGCTTCCGTCCATCCATGCGTGCGTCTGTGTGGCCGCCCGTGCGTCCATCCGCCCGTCCGTGTGTGCGTCTGTTCGTGCGTCCGCACGTTCATCTGTGCGTTCGTCCCTGCTTTCGTCCATGCATCCACTCCTGCGTCCGTCCATGCGCCCATCCGTCCGTGCAGCCATTCGTGCGTCCGTCCATGCATCTGTCTGTGTGTCCGTACGTCCACCTATTCAACACTGCAAGTACCACCATCTCGTATCTTTTCATCATATATTCCTCATATTGAAGCACGGCCATCCAGCGGACATTCCAAGGACTGAACGAGAGGAGGCACACGCACAATTTCTTACGGCTTGCGCTTCGTGTTTACTTCCCACCTTTAGCCACCTCGAGTTCATGCTATATACTAGTTCACTGTATTTATGGCAGTGCGGCCCAACGCTCGCTAAACCTTTCTAAAACCTAGGAGGTTACGCCCAGAGAGTATGACGTAGCAACCTTTTCCTGTCAGATAGTGCTCAATGTACATGCCAGTGGCTGCTAATGGGGATCGCAGCCTGCGCGTTAACTAAAAGCCGAATTTTCCTGTCTCTCATTCCCCTTAGCAGCCATTGGCATGTACATTAAGCAATATCTTTTATTGTTGAACAACGCACAGAAGAAATCTCTCACCGGCACCACCTTGGAGGTCAAAAGGTTGTACTTGTTACACACTACTACAACGGCTACGAGGGATGAACAAGTGCCGCTATAAGGAGCTTCGCCCCTAAAGAGGACACAGACCTTGTCAAGCCGTTATGTGGACTTTCGTCTGCGTTCCTGTTATCAGTACCATGTATAGATGCGAAATAAAGTTAAAGTGTCTTCCACCGCCATGGAATTCACCACAGAGTGGTCGGAGGACGACCATGCAGCTCGACGTGAGCAGCGAGATACCATTGAAGAATTTCAATGAACTTCAGCATGGGGTGCAGCTGTGGTGGCGTTCACGTGTGCGGACCCGACACGGAGCCGCTGGATACCACCTTTTATTATAGTTAACGCGAAACCAAGGATTGCGGTGAATGCAACGCAGACGCTATACTATGTCAAGTCACGACCCCGACCTGCAGCTCGTCCGGGCTTGTACGCATTCTTCGCTCTGCAAGTATTTGCCTGCCCTGCATGCAGTCGTGAGTGGAAACCAGCGCCCAAACTGCTACAATAGAATCTTCTGCTAGGTGTGCTGCGGCTGAAACAACACAGCCAGCCCAGCAAGGCAGTTCACAGTGTCCACAAGAAACAGCCCGCAAGCACAGCCATCTGCCCAAGACGTTTTCACATACCGTGGCAGTTCCGGGTCCAGTGCCTGCGGCCATGGAGTGATCGATGAGGTACAGCCCATGTGGTCCACCCTAGCTCCATTACGGAGCTCTCCAAGCCATTTCGCAGCGTAGTCAAGGTTAAGTTGGTGCTCGGGGACGGGTGCACGCTGGGCTAGGAGGAAGGCGAGAAAGACAAAGCGAGGATAAAAACAAGCCGGTCCAGCGTGCGAGCGTTGTCTTTTGTTTCTCTGCATTACAACACGTACACACACACACGTACACACACACACACACACGCACGCACGCATGCGCGCGCTTAAAACATTGAACTTGCGAAAATACACCGCTGATGCATTTCGGCCTCCACCTTTTTGAGAAACTAATTGGTTTATTGCTTGGACTCACATGACAAACTAATTAAACTTTGCTTTTGTTATTCTTGTTAACAAATTGACTTCAATCATTTCTTTGGGACATTTCTCCTCTTCATTGATGTTGAAAGGGCTTGAGCCAATTATGCCTCCTGGTGGGGCGTGCCAACCACATTTGTTTAGTTATAGGCATATAAAGGCAGACTAAAAGCACACACACACACACAATATATATATATATAAATATATATATATATATATATATATATATATATATATATATATATATATAAGGGAAAGAAGTGTATACTAAAGGGCTCGTTTTTTCGTGTTTTGACACAATATTATTGAGATCTAACAGACAAAAAAGCTAAGGAAAGTACAGGGGAAGTTATTACACCGAATTGTAATGAAATGCGGAGAAAGAAAAGTCAGTGAAAAGATAGCTTGCCATGGGCAGGAACCGAACCTGCGACCTTTGAATAACGCGTTAGATGTTCTACCACTGAGCTACCACGGCGGCTATCCTCCCAGCCACTTTATTGGGTATATCTGTGAATTTTGAACGTGGGAGTGTCAGTCAGTGCCATCTGTAGTCATGGCAGCGAGTGTGGCACACTCTTATGGACCGGCTCGTCAAGCTGTCCATAAACAGCTTTTAGCCAGTGAACCTCTCGAGAACCTGTTTCTTTCTGGGAAAATAAAATGATTTTGATTTGATTTGATTTGATTAGTCCTGTGTGGCGTGACGTAGCACGTGAACTTACTTATTACTATCTGGCAGCTGACCAATAGTCCCTCGTATACAACCTAAGTCTATATATATATATATATATATATATATATATATATATATATATATATATATATATATATATATAAGGGAAAGAAGTGTATACCTAAGGGCTCGTTTTTCCATGTTTTAACACAATAATAATCAGATCTAACAGACAGTAATGCCAAGGAATGTACAGGGGAAGTTATTAGAACCAATGGAATGTAAATAAGAAGAAAGAAAAGTGGCTGAACAAATAACCAGCCGTGGGCAGGAATCGAACCTACGACCTTCGAAGCATCGAAAGCGTTAGTCGAGGGTCGTAGGTTCGAAGCATCGAACGCGTTATTCGAAGGTCGTAGGTTCGGATCCTGCCCACGGCAAGTTATCTTTTCACCTACTTTTCTTTCTTCTCAATTACATTACAATTGGCCTAATAACTTCCCTTTTACCTTCCTTGGCATTATTGTCAGATCTTATTAATATTGCGTAAAACGAGCCCCTTTAAGTGTACACTTGTTTCCCTTATATACACATATACACATATACACATATACATATACACACATATATATATATATATATATATATATATATATATATATATATATATATATATATATATATATATATATATATATATATATATATATGTGGGAATTCCAAGGGATTTTGTTCTTAAACGTACAGGAGATTTTATTAGCAGCAAATTAAATGTAAGTGTAAAGAAAGAAATGTGGAGGAAAAGGTATTTTGCCGCGGACAGAGCATGAACCTGCAATTTTTAAATACGAAGCATTTCTTAGCTAACTTCGGCTATCTTGAGCAATACCACCTAGACTATTGACAGGGTAGGTGTTGTTGGCTGGATAACGCATCGGCGTAAAATTTAGCATGTAGCATTTCGCGTCGGTTGCTGTCGGGCCGCGCCGACGTACGCTGGTCGCACCTGGCGTTAAACTAAATAGTGCTGGCGTTTTGCTAACGTAGCGTCTCTATGCCCAGCGTGCGCGCGTGTCAACGTAACGTTGAAGTATATAGGACCCTTCATGATGCACTCGAGGCCGTTTCGTTAGCTCCACGTATACCGAATTTGGTCTTACGTGACGTCAATGGATGGCAAAGGTATAAGACTGTTGCAAACATTATAATCATGAGACGCGTACCATGTAAGAACATGATAGCATACTGCGCTCATAGCGTGCTCGCGGCCGTTTCGCTAGCCCCACATACTAAATATGGCATCACGTGACGTTAATAGATGGCGAAGGTAAATGACACATCCAAAAATTATAACCATGACACGGAAGTCGTGTACAGCATAATTTATCTCCACCTCGTAACGGTGTGGTGATTTGAAAGCGACTTAACCTTCCTCATTCGTGCTTCGCATACCATGTATTTTCATTGTACTTGGGATCTGCCAGTTTTTGAATATCCGATGTTCTACCATATGATCTGTCAGTCTGACGCACGTTTTTGGCTCGATTTTGATGCATTTATGTTTCATCCACAAAAACTGTCACCAATGCTCGACGCAGACCACGCCTGAATGCTGGAGAAGCTTCGCGATTGTTTGAGCTAATTTGGTTAACATTACACGAAAAACTCGCGTAGTGTAATTTATTCGAAAACTTGCGCCGCGCACCAGAGATGAGACTTGAATGTTCAATGCTGCGTTTTTAAATACCGACGCACCTCACCGTAGACTAGTTCGTTCGGCGGCCGACGCCATTCTCGCCGCTCTCAGTGTGCAGCTTGAATTGCTTGTACTTTGTTCTTTTAATTTCCGCGCATAGTTTAAGGGGTTGTGTCTTAAACGCATCGGCTGCTGCCTTTGCCAACGTCATGATCACGTAACAATATAAAGCGTGCTTTAGCTATATTTACCCATGGTTGAAAAATATCCGTCGCATTCTATCACAATGCGGCCACATGCATGTTGCTTACCATCGTCTAGAGTACGGCCCACTATTTTTTTCTGTTAATTCTCTAATTAAAATATTATTTAACTTTTAAGTAAATAAGCTACAGGAAAATTTTACCGAGAAAATTTGTAGATCATTCTGCAAAATGTCGGGCCAGACAATTTTTTTTAATTTATCTTGACTATTGGTGTTTTTCTGCTTATTGCAGATGGCCGCTAAAAGACACCACGTGACATGCCCATTCAGAATAAAGCAGAGAAATTTATCTAACAAAATACCAACTTGTCCAAAGGCCCATTCTTCAATCTCAACAAGGCGTCGTTCAATGAGTCTTCGTAAGGAGTGCTGAAGCGAGCGACCTAGGGAGACGAGGCCGCTGATGTTCGTCAAGGTGAAGATGCTCCGTCAAAACCCTAGTGCAGCAGCGATGAGTGGAATACGTCTAAGAAAATAAAGGGAAAAATTTATTCAGGCTTGCGAGCTACTGTATACGGGTACAAAAAGAACGTATTAGTTTGAATAGCTGCCGATTATTAAGTATTCAGCTATGCGATCGCTAAGTATTTAGAGAAACTTTTGACGCCTTGCAGTCGGGGCTGAGAAAATATACTTTGAAATTGTATAGCGGTACGATATAAAATAATTCAACATGAAACATTTGAGATACGAATACTAAATACTACCAGAATAATTGTATCTTATACATTACTTCCCAATTGTATCGAAACATATTTTTATACATTTGCAACCTTTTTAGTAAAATTCATATAATAAAGCAGCAAACGCATATGCACCAAAATGTCCTCTGCAAGGTTCTGATGACTGAGGTGCAAAAAACAATTCGTGAAACTGGAAGAGCAGAAGAGAAGACAGACGTAGGCGCTGTTCTGTCTTCTCTTCTGCTCTTCCCGCTTCACTATATATATATATATATATATATATATATATATATATATATATATATATATATATATATATATATATACACAAAAGAAGTCAGAATAGAACAGCTTGCCCGACGAACGGATGTTGTGTCTTTTTCGCTTACAACGATTTCTATAAGTATATTACTTTTATTGCGAAAGAACATATTAGGATCAGTCTGTCTGCTCAGCCAGACACATCTTGACACCCGGTGCTGTCGGTGGTTATTGCGGGTCACTTTTGTAATTCACGGGTGCCGCTGCTCGACTTGCTGACCAGCTAGCGAGTGAACAATTACTTACAGTGATTTTAAACGACGACAAAATGAAAAAAGAACACGGCAACTCTCTGCAGGAAAGCGCGACACCTCAGCAGTGGTTCACAAGCGGAGGGATAAGGAGGAATTAAAAGAGCTAGAGAGAGAAGTAAATATATTGAGAGAAAAGTAAGAGATTGGGTCAGAAAAGTCCGTGGATGATGCCCCGATCGGCGAGCGGTCGTCGAAGAGAGGACATCGCGGACGGGACAACCGTCAGCCACGAAATCTAACCAAGCGTTTATGTGCAGCCGACAAAATGCTGACGCACGTGAAAGCCGGTATTCGAAGTCGCAACTATTCCTTTCGCCACGGTCCACGCATGGCCGTGTTAATCGAAGCGTCGTTTGTTTATTTGTAGGCTGTGCATGTGCCACTCAAAGTAATTTCAACAGGAATGGGTTTTATGCTGGGGTAGCCAGGGTCCGCCACAGCTCCGCTGACGTATTTCCCTCACAGATATGACGTCGTAAAAATGCATACTAACAGATTGCAAAGAAAAAAAACGAAATAGGCATGCATCTGTTGCGCGCAATCGAACCAGCAACCCCTCACTTTACAGTACGTGGGCGCTAACCAGTACGCCACAGAACGTACGTTGTCAGTGCTAACGGCAAGCCATATATATATATATATATATATATATATATATATATATATATATATATATATATATATATATATATACCATACACAGTTTGGCGGTGCTCAGAGCTTCGAGACTTCAGCGCGTTTTCGTTATCAGTAGCGAGATGGCACGCAGGCTCACGTTGGGGGCGTTAGGAGCGCTTTTATGGTAAATGTCCCTAGATGAAACAAGTACTTATTTCATCTAGGGACTTTATCTAAAGGCAGGGCTCCTCGATGCGCGCTTCCCCTTGGAGGGTGGAACCCCTCTTTGAAGGGGTGAGTGCCGCCTTCTGATCGGCGGCCACCATTCGGCTTCCCCCGTCTCGTCACGGCTGGTTGAGTAAGACAGATACGCGGCGTTTTCTCGGGCAAAGGGCCTGGGTGTTGCGTGCCACAGTGCAAAAACCACTCGCGAAATGGCTACAGGATGTTCAGATTCCCGAACTATCTAAAAAGGCGACTCTTGTGGCTTATAAATACAAAAGCCATGGAAGCACAAGTTCTAAACCCGGCACATGGCGGCATTCGACAAGGAATAAGCCACCTCAAGCATAGCTACGCTTGATTCTTTTGAATGCTCGTAGTATCGTTAATAAAATCACTGACCTGGAATACATATTGCTGTCGGAGAGTCCCCATGTCGTATTATTAACGGAAACCTGGTTAAGCACTTGCATTACCAATTATTGTAACACCTCCAGGGTGTAGCATGTTCAGATGGGACAGAGATGCACGCGGTGGGGGCGTTGCTATTATTGTAAAGGATTGTTGTCGGGCCATAATGGTGAACAGCGATATGTCCGAGTCAATGTGGTGTAAAATAACTTTTGAAAACATTACGTACCTCATTGGTGTAGTTTACAGACCACCAGCGACTCCACCTGAATTTTTAGATGAGCCTAACGAATTTCTTTGCACTCATGCCAACAGTACTACTCGACTAATATTGGCTGGTGACTTCAACTTGGGACACATTGATTGGGAGGCTTTGTCTAGTCAACATACTGAGATAATGAGTGCAAATAAGCTATTAGAGATTGCCTTCTTTCACAATTTAAGACAGATTGTTAACGATTGCACAAGGGTAACACCCGAATCACGATCATTATTAGATTTGGTCTTTTTGTCCAGCAGGATGGAAGATTATAGCCTGTCAATTCAGGAAGGTATATCTGATCATAAGATGATTTCGGTGAACATACTGCCATTGTCGAGCAAGCCTTCTGATGACTTAGGGTCTAAAGAACGATTGTTGGTCAAAGATTACGAGCGAGCGGATGATACTTCGATCTTAGATTACTTAGAACAATCATTTAATGAATTTGAAATTGCCTCCCACTCAGAGACAGTCGAGGAATTGTGGGAGCGCTTTAAATGCATCATTGCTACTTGCATGGACAGACTTGTACCAAATCGTTATAAAAGAAAGAAACAGCAGAATCCATGGATAACTCGCGATATTGTTCGCATGAAACGCAGAATAAAAAGACTACGCAGGCAGCCAAAGAAGTCAACTGAACTACCACAGGCACGCAGTAGACTAAAAACAGCATTATCGGAAGCAAAAAGAAAGTTCTTCAATGAGACGCTGGGAAACTTCCTTAAAAGCTCACCCACCAAATTCTGGCGTTTTTTGGGGGAGCAAAGAAATCAAAAATAGACCAGATAAGTATAGAAGATGCTCCTGTGACAGATGCACAAAGAATAGCAGATGGTTTCAACGAGTTTTTCCATTCAGTCTTTAATAGAGATGCACGAAGTTCCGTCGCAGACGAGATAAACTATTCCTGCGCATGCCCCATGAAGCCTCTTTCGTTTCATCAGGAGGGCGTGTTTGAACAACAGTTGAAGTTAGATCCAAAGAAAGCCTGTGGCCCCGACGGAATACCAACGGTATGTTTAAAGTGATACGCCGAGTGGGTGTCTTTCTATCTGGTAATTATTTTTGAACAATCTTTACGTAGTCATTCCATTTCACAAGATTGGCGTTGAGCTGCTGTTATACCCGTGTTTAAAAGTGGAAATTGTGTGCATCCAAACAACTATCGCCCTGTATTCTTAACCTCTGTATGCTGCAAGATCATGGAGCACGCAATCGCTAAACATATTCATTTTCTGGAAACAAATAAGCTGCTTTGCGCCACTCAGCATGGCTTCAGAAGGGGCCTATCCACGGTGACACAACTTATCGAAACGGTTCACGACTTTGCGCGGGCTTTGGATGAACACCAACAAACTGATGTAATTTGCATCGATTTTAAAAAAGCGTTTGACAAGGTTTCACATGGTAAGCTGCTTTATAAGCTGCGTCAAATTGGTATCAGTAATGATGTTTTAAAATAGGTTAAAGCTTATCTAACAGGGCGGAGGCAAGAAGTGCGTGTTAATAATTCTGTGTCAAGCTTTTTGGATGTACTTTCCGGGGTACCACAGGGCTCGGTGCTAGGCCCTTTATTGTTTTTAGTTTATATCAATGATGTAGCCACAGTTGTTCAGCCGCCAGTGGTCTTGAGACTGTTTGCAGATGACTGTTTAATTTATGCTCCAGTTAACTGTGAAAACGACAAGGAAAAAATTAACCAGTGTCTTGAGGATCTCCATACCTGGTGTGAAAAATGGGATATGGAAATTAACTACGCCAAAACAACTTTTGCGAATATTACCCGAAAGAAAAACGTTCTTGATTTCCAGTATCGTATGGGAAGTGCAATTTTGACAATTGCTTCTAGTTTTCGATATCTAGGCGTTGTGATATCAAATGACCTAAACTGGCGCAGCAACGTTGAAAATGTGTGTTCTTCCTCGTACAAAAAGCTGTGTTTTCTTCGAGTAAAACTACGAAACGCAACCAAAGACGTCAAACTGATGGCATATAAAACTTTTATTTGGCCTGTTTTGGAGTATGCTGCCGTAGTTTGGAGTCCCCACCAAAAAGGCCTAATATATGAGCTGGAAAGAATCCAAAGACTTGCAGCCAGGTTCATATGTTCAAGATACAAAAAAAACAGACTCAGTTACCGAGATGCTAAAATCATGTAAATTGGAACTGCTTGAAATTAGGCGAAAGAGGAACAGAATAAAATTATTTCATATTCTCCAGGGTCAAATAAATATTGATAAAAGTATGTACATACGGGAACCTGGTAGAATTAGCAGAAGAATAAACCATAGTGCAGCCATTAGAACATATGTCACCCGCACAAACGTGTTTAGGTATTCGTTTTTCCCCAATGTTATCGAAAAGTGGAATGCGCTACCTGCACATATTGCTGAGTGCACGGATGCAAGAGCTTTTGAACATTTGCTTGACAACTATATGTTACCTAAAAATTGTTGGATGATGTGTTGATGTTTTGCTTTCCTTTTGTCATGCCAATGTTGTTTTTTTGTTATTGTTGACAGTTGACATTACTTGAGTGTTTTTATATACCAATTATTACTTTTATGTACTCCCTCCCTGTAATGACCCACAAATGTGGGTTAACAGTATGCTCAAATAAATAAATATTTAGCGCGAGAAGTGGCAACCCAGGGACAGTGCGTGTTTATGTAGCGTGATTTGTCATTTCAGCATTTCGAGGGTTACAACTTGAAGCGCTGTCACACGGGCACTTTCAATCGCGATAAAGCTTTATGATTTACTCTCTTACACCAGCTGCAGAACGCGCCAATCACCTTTGAGACATCCGATTCCGATCCAGCTTAATTGCGATCACTAGTTCACCAGGTGCAAATGCAATACAAGTTCATTTGCATGCTGGGTACATGCGTATTTAACTCGTTCATTTTGGATCGCACAAAATGCGTTGATTTCAATTGCTTCTTGTACACATGCTGCAATTGCGCGAAGATGTGCGCCTACGTTGTGCACTTGTTGCTGCCGGTGCCTTCAACTATTCCTTTTAAGGGCAAAGCCCTTTACGCCATGGGTCACGTGTCGTCGTAGTCGTAGTAGCCCGTTGCATTGCATTGCGTGATAATTAAAATGGTGTCACAGCATATCCACGGAGTGAATTATAATAATGGGGTGAAGCATCCATCAGTCCGTCTGTGCTTACGTGTGTCCGTTCGTCCATGCGTCCGTCCGTTCGTCCGTCCCTGCGTTAGTTCGTGCATCCATCCATCCATCGGTGCGTCTTTCCGTCCATGCGTCCATCCGTGCGTGTGTGCGTCCGTCCATTCGTCCATCCATGCGTCTATCCGTGCGCGTCGGTCCGTCTGTGCGTCCGTCCGTGCGCTCGTTTCTAACGACTACGACCTGAAATGTGCCTTGGAGCTTGTATGCGTAAGACAGCTTCTGCACATGCCGGCGAACTCTAGTTATGAAAATGATGACTCACAGTACCTGGTTGACATGATTTCCCATGGGAAAATAGAGTGTCGTGGAGATGCTGAAGAGGATATTGATGATGAGAAATTTTTTTCTTTGAAGCGTTGACTTCCATAGAATGCAGCATTTCGCACCATGTAGATAAATTTTTTGTGGTAGTAATCTTGAAAGAAATGGATTGGGGGCAGTGCAGGGCTGCAATGAAGGGCTCGGCGAGCCATGAATCCGCATATTTAACTGCTTTAAAGGAGTATGTTCAGGATGGCGAGAACTTGTGTTATCCGTGCGGTGAGGTTATGAGCTCGCTCTTATCTTGTGAAGACGACTTGAAAGGAATCGCACCCTGAGCAGACAACCTGTTCACCCTCATGTCCCCACTCACAGCTGTAACTGATTATTCAATCAAAAGGGCGAAGTGTAGCGTGCAGGCATGCCAGCAATAGAAGGGTTCTCTGAAAAAAATGTTGATATCAAGTTATGCACCAGTAAATCTGCGCATTCACCTGCGCCAGCTCAAAACAACGGGAACCAGTGGAAGTGTAAACAAGACATGCGCTGCGGTTAACTTGCAGTGAGTTATAACGCTTGTTTTTGAAGTATAATAATGTTATCGCCCAAATAAAGCTATGGCATCTGAAATTGATGTATAATAAACGCAATTCGGTTGCTCATTGTTGTAAATCCGTGTGGTCAATTCATTTTGACTATATCAATGAACGCTTTAGAAATTGCTAATTTACAATATATCTTGATAGAAAACACGCTAAACCGGGTTTAACAGTCAATGTCTGCGTGCAAGCCATGATTTAATGCCATAAAAGCCACAAATAGATCACCAAATAGTATGATACGTTTTGAACAATTTTTAGCCAATCTGCTATTTGCAGTAAGGCATAAGAGATGAAAACAACGTGCAATATACTCTGCGTATCAGGGTGTGGTCTGTAAATTAGTTATCTATTGAATAATTCAGAAAACAATATATGAAATTATGGTACGCAATCACGGTTTTAGGGGCGAAGCTTCTAAAGCCGTGGGTTTGTCCGTGCATGTCTGTGACCGGTTCGTAACCACCTAGTTTTATAACTCACTCAGCATGTGGGGCTAGTGTGAGTGACAGACAGACAGACAGACAGACAGACAGACAGACAGACAGACACAGACAGACAGACAGACAGACAGACAGACAGACAGACAGACAGACAGACAGACAGACAGACAGACAGACAGACAGACAGACAGACAGACAGACAGACAGACAGACAGACAGACAGACAGACAGACAGACAGACAGACAGATAGACAGACAGACAGACAGATAGACAGACAGATGCAGGGACGGACGGAAGCAAGAACAGACAGACAGACGTACGCTTTGCCCCACTCATCATGAATGGTGTGTGGAACGAAGCATACGTCCGCTCGTGCTATGATGTGCTCCGTGGACATGCTAGACGGACGGACGTATGATAGGACGTACGGACGGACGGATGCATGAACAAATGCACGGACAAAAGCCCGGAAGGAAGCACGGATAAACGCTTCACCCCAAACATCATCATTCACTCCTTAGATATTCTGTGATTTTTTCTTTTTTTCTGAACAGCACGCATTTTTATTCTTTTTTTTCGGCCAGCTAGCAAATGGCAAACTGTTTTTATACTTTTGTGGAATGCATACAACACAGACACATTGAAAGGTCATGTGAATTAGGTGCGGGTGTTTCACATCTTTAACCTATATAAATGGTTAGCGACTAGTCCAAAAAGACGCTAATGGAAGGTGTTAAAGCGGCTTACATCGACGGTATTTTTCTGTCGCGAGCAACTTCGGCTGCTAATGTCACTTTAAAAATGAAGACTAGAGACTATATATCCAAGACCTTCACACTCTCACACCCTCGATGAAAAAACTGTGTTTCTCTCATGTTGATTGAGTACCACACGTTCTGACGCAACAAACTCTGTATGCAGCCGGGCCACACTCGTTGGCTGACCGTCATTACTATAGGCGGCTTGCGGAGAGGGCATCGTAATGGCGGACTCCGTAGCAGCTGACGTGGTTGTCTCCACCCTCCGAAGCTGTGGAGGGCCGCGTGTGCATCGAGGAAACCTATCTAAGAATCGTCGCCTCCACTGAGTGCCGCCTTCACAGAGCGTGGTCTCTCCTGCGCGCGCGCTTATCAGACTTGTCATTCGGGAAAGGACGAAGGTCACTTTCCTCGCTGATGCGGCCGCGTTTACGAAAGGAGTGCGCTTCTGACACACGACGCAGAAAGAATGCTTACAGTCTGTGCTTGTGTTTTGTATACTTGTGCACTCTTTTTATGCGTCTTTTTGTTTGAACAGCGTGCTTTATGTGTCGAGCTGATTGATTGATTGATTGATATGTGGAGTTTAACGTCCCAAAACCACCATATGATTATGAGAGACGTCGTAGTGGAGGACTTCGCAAATTTCGACCAGCTGGGGTTCTTTAATACGTACCCAAATCTGAGCACACCGGCCTACAGCGTTTCAGACTCCACCGAAAATGCAGCCGCCGCAGCCGGGATTCGATCCCGCAACCTGCGGGTCAGCAGCCGAGTACCTTACCCACTAGACCACCGCGGCGGGGCTAGGTGTCGAGCTGTGACAGTTGTGCCGCGCTCACCCTGTATATGCCTATATCGTGTGTGCTTTCTCCTTGAGGTGTGCGCTAAGGTTTCGAGCTGCTTGCCATTCTTAATGGAACAGTGTTTTACCTCAATTCGCTCTTATCAGGAGGTCCCGATAAGTCTGACTTTGGGACCTCCTTTTGTATACTAAACACATGTCACATTTTTGTATTCGTACCAATAAAAAATTTGAAATCTGACTGCGTTTTGTGGTTGAAACAATGGACAATAAACGCTCAACTACTCAGTGAAAAGACGTTTCCCTTTCGTGTTAAACCGATTCCTTTATAGGAAAATCAGCCACGTTTTTTTTACATTTCAGGCACTTAATCTATGTTCACTTAGCTCTGTGACCTTTAGTTTCCTTGATGGGCATTCGTTTCCCTTTAATTATCATTTGACTCACTTAATTCATGTTCTGTTGTGTCTATCGTTGACTGCACGCCCTGCACTGCACCCGCGATTGTCCGAACGTTGTAAAATTATTGTCGTGCGCGTCGTTTTTTGACCGTGGACGCGATCAGTTAAACATATATAGCCATATACTCTAAAAGTGCAATCTCGCTCAACACGTGCGATTAGGTCTGCGGCATGTCGCCCGCGGCGAAGCAACGCCCCAAATGTCTCCTGTGCAGCCGTTGAACATAATGGCAGACCTATGCGCAACTAAGTGCCATTCTTTGCCTTTTGTTGTTCCCGATGGCACTTTCGTCAAAGCAGACAAAGTGTATGCATGTGTCATTTTGTTCTTTTGCATTTTCGTCGAGTCCAGAGTGCTAACCGTTACACCATAAGACCACACTCACTTTTTTTGCATTTTCGTCGAATCATGGCACCAACATAGGCCCGAAAAGGGAGCATGCGCACGTGTAGTTCGCAGCATATGTTGCTGTTTTTTTTTCTTACTTGCTATTTTGACCCTGCTCGTTCGAAGGGTTTGCTGTTTTCCTCTTTTTAATGGTCAAGCACATAGAAGGCAGCAGATATCACCACCTTTTTACTAGAATGCCCTAATCAAAACGGGAGACAAGCTCCTTCATGCATAAGCACACAATATCAACTCTAAGCTTGGTACTGCTTGTCGGTCCAGACGGCGCATCCACGCCTTGCGGCACTTGAGAACAAAAGACACTGAATGCCCCCGCGAGAGCTTAAAACTACAAACGCCAACTCTTTTTTCTTCTTTTGCATGACCATCTGTATGAGCGCAAAACAAAACTCTTGCTGCAAAAAAAAAAATCGCAGCACATTCATGGAGTGAATGATAAGGAGTGGGGTGAAGTGCTGGAGGGTTTCATCGCTAAACCGTGAATCATCCGCGAATATCACCCACTACATAATCAAAGACGTGGAAAACGCTGTATATATTTATACAAGAAATTCTATTATTCGTAAGTGTAGCTATACGTCGCTTCCGTTCCCCCTCTTTTATAACAGCTTATTTAATAAACTTGACTTGACTTTATGGTCGGTAGAGTGGGTAATCGGTGATGGAGCGTAATGGGATGTTTGCGAGGACGAAGTAGTGAGCAGTTGGCAAATGTGGATCTATAGGCGGTACCGCACATACATAAAAGGAACGGACAGACCCACGCCTTAAGGAGCTTCTCCCCTAAAAAGTAAATCTACGCATATTCTCGAAGTGAACACTGGCGATGTGGTGAAGCAGTCTGCAGTGAATCCTGAATCATGGCCTTCTATTTTGTTCTGGTTAACAAACGTTTTGTTCCGTCATATGCTTTGAATGAGTTGTGGTTAACAGCCGATTTTATGGTGTTGTGGCCTTTTCTTGTTTGTTCTTGTTAAGAGCCTTTTGACAATCTTTTTGTTGTTCACAGATTTTTTCGTTTGTTTACCGCCCCTGCGCTAGATGTAGACGACGGCGGCACACGGACATTGTGCCGGGTCTTGAGCTAGCTCTTTCACTTCTCAAAAAAGACTGAAACGCAAATAAGCACGACTACGAAAGTTGTTTCATTGTACTCTGATACACTACATTTACATCATTAGAGGTTTTAGGCGCATAAAGATCAAGCACCAAAGTAGAAGGCTGGTAAAACTCTCAGCTCAAGCGCACCAAAACACTGATATGTGGGGTTTAACGTCCAAAAACCACCATATGTCCAAAAACCACCATATATAGAGACGCCGTAGTGGAGGGCTCCGAAAATTTCGGCCACCTGGTTTCTTTAACGTACACCCAAATCTGAGCACACGGGCCTACAACATTTCCGCCTCCACCGGAAACGCAGCCGCCACAGCCGCGATTCGATCCCGCGACCTGCGGGTCAGTAGCCGAATACCTTAGCCACTAGACCACCACGGCGGGTCAAGCGCACCCAAACAAGCGAACTCGCAGAAAGCAAAGCCTCGGGGTGGGCGCTTTCCACAACCATCACTGCGCATCGCAGAAGTGCACCCCGCGCAAAAGCGGTGCATGTGAAACCAAGCCGCGTCCGCGAGTTCTGGTGCCGCTCACCACCGCAACCACCACCGTTCAGTCGCTCACACATGAAACAGACTTAAGAGATGTGTGCAAATTTCGTATATATCTGTCGTATCTTCAGGAATTCAAATGTATGACAGTGTTGCATCACTTCGGACACGGAGTTCACACTTAATTTTTTAATTAAGAAATTGTTCACGTCTTCATCGGCTATACCTTGAAAAAGGTGTCAAACCTTGTCTTCTTCGGACATCCTGCAGTATAGTGAATACCATCTTGCACAATTTCAAGATTTCTTCCATGTACGGGTGCTCCAAAAGTAAAATGGAGCACGAGAGTTGTGGCCCGTGTTATAGGTAGGAGAGAATACCAGCACACTCCATGAGGAAACTGGTTCATTAATTTTACACAAAAATAATGGCACTGTCTTATCGCACTTTTTCGTATAAATATATGAATTTTCACAGTACATTGTGCTGAGTGGGGGCCAGGGCAAGACTTGGTGTAAGGGCTTTTGCGAAGGACCAGAAAAGACAGGGATGAACATGAACAACCGTATAAACATAAAAGCCATTCCCTGATGGGGCATGCTGGCATTCACTTTTGCGTAGCTTGGCTCCAACTCACGTGCTAAGTTTTCCTTTTGAAGAACCGGTATGTCGTTCACATGCCCCTTGCAAGTGGTGCCTTCTGAGCCAATGTCTTCTACGCATCCTTCTATGCGTTGAAATCGCTGAAGCACTTTTGCACTGCAATTCGCGAATTCGTGTCCTCGTGGTTATCGTACCGCATGATAGAGCAGTCGGTCGGCGAAAGATGATCACTGCACTGCGCTACCGAGTCCGATACGTTGCTTCTGCGCACCCTCGGCTTATAGCTAGTTCTTCAGCCATAGGTTGCTATTTTCCTACGTCCCGTCGTAGTTTGGTGGCACTCGGTAGCATGGCATAAAACATCCCTAAGGTGGCTTCGAGGCATCAGGGTTCTGCTCATGGGACATTATACCCATCTGTTTATACGTACTCCAGGGTACCTTAAAAGGACCTTAAATGGGTCCTCGATGTACCTACTTTTTATATTACTAAGCATATAATGGTGGCTAAAATTATTTTAGAATCGGCCCAAGTACCAATATCAAATGCTTAGGCTATTAATGGCCTAATGAAGCCATCGCATGGCTGCCGACTGCATCATTGTGTAGTGGCGCTCGCCAGAATCTGTAGCAAAGCCAGGGCGTGGAACATCAGGCCTGTGACCCCAACTCCCCCCGAAATGTTTTTTTTTTGCCATGAATACACAGCGCAAAATGATCATTGGTATGCCCGGCCCCCCGAATTCAAATCGAAAAGCCCCCCCCCCTCTCCCCGAAAAATTTCTGGCCACGCCTTTGGCCAGAACTATTGCGAAAAGCACAGTGAAGCGAGTAGGCCTATGAATGAATAAATGTAACCTTAAAGGGCCCCCAGACCACCCAGAGGTCCAAATTCAGTCGTGGTGCGGGAGTTGTGCTCAAGTGCACAACGGCCACGGAGCCGTGAGAATTTTTCGAAATGGTGCCGTGATAGCAGAGTTAGACGCGCTTGATTATCGAAACGTGGTGATGACTACGCTTCGCTACCCTCCATTGGAATCGCTTCCCAAAGCCGCTTTGCCCGATCGCCGAGTGCCCCTTCCGATTCCGCGCGGCAAAGATCACCGCCGACGCGCTGCTCGAAACAGTCTACTTCCGCTTGCCGCGACTCCGTCCCTCCGCGAACCGCTGCTGCCGTGCCGAGCTGTGCTTATATGAATCGTGCCAGTATGGAACTTTGTTGCGGGTAGCAGCAGCTGATTCGCAAGCGCGCGCATGCACGCGGGTAACACGAAGAACAACAAGCAGCGGGGACAGCAGTTTGCAGACTAACCGGAAGTTGTAGGCTTTTGCTTGAACAATCATAAAATATTCGTATTGCGCGTCACGCGGAGTTCTGAAAGGCCCGGAGAGGAGGAGGGATTGTTTCTTGGAATTTGTGGCACGCCGGCGGCTCGTAACGCTGTCAGAAGTAGAATCATTGATCGCGAGAGCATTCTGCGATGCGCGTGTTTGCTTGACATGTTTCTAAAAAAAATCGCCATGCCTGCGCGGAACGCGCAGCACAGTCACAGCAAAAGCTCAAAGAGTGGCCTTTCAGAGCCTTTTCTGAACACTCTTTGGGTAAATCATAGAAACACTTGTTCGGTACCCAATAAGCCATAAATAATCAATTTCTGTGTAGTTAGCCGGTATTCACTATGCTACCCTTTGTCATTCTTCGGAGAGGCTTGGTATCCGCCAAACGCTTGCAACGAGTTTTGTGCGAATTGTGTGTTTCACGCAATGGATGACGACGATGAAGTATTACGCCTGAAGTGGGTATGTGCCACAGTTGATTGGTGATGAAGAACAAGTTTTTGTAAAGGGTGGAACCATTGGACGATCCAAAACCACCATATTATGAGAGACGCCGTAGTGGACGGCTCCGACAATTTTGACCACCTGGGGTTCTTTAGCGCGCACCCAAATATGAGCACACGGGCCTACAACATTTCCACCTCCACCGTAAATGCAGCCGCCGCAGCAGGGATTTGATCCCGCAACATGCGGGTTAGCAGCCGAGTACCTTAGCCACTAGACCACCGCGGTGGAGCCCCGTGTTGTGATCTCATAACAGCTTTATTTCGTAAGCTGTTATGAAATCACAACACGGCTCTCATTGTTTTGCGCTGCATGTTACGTGGGCCAGAAGGGCAGATGCATGAACGACCGCTTACGGAAACACGCCAATAACGTTCGTAATGGCAAAGACGGCTTCCTGGCGCTACACGTGAGCACGTGTGGGTGCACTCCGCAGTTCCAAACAACAGCAGTTATCGGTAAGATTAAAGAAGAGACTGAGCGTGTAATCTATGAGGCTGCTCAGATGGCGCTTGAAAGGAGCGCATGCGTAAGCAAGCCATCAGTCGCTCTACATAAAGAGATCTATGTTTTTTTGAAGTGCGAGGGTCTACGTAGCATCTCAGTGATAATGATAATATCTTTGCATCTGCAGTTTTCCCCGTTTTTTTCTCTGTTTACTTGGATATATAAAATAGCCTTCTTGTCAATAACACTTCAGTTGGAAGTCTGCGCTGATTTATTGATTGATTAATAATTGAAGAATTGATTATTAAATAATTTATTCTTCAGTTAATGATTGATTGAATTATTGGTCGATATGTGGGTTTTAACGTCCCAAACCACCATATCATTATGAGAGACGCCGTATTGGAGGGCTCCAGAAATTTTGACCACCTGGGGTTTTTTAACGTGCACCCAAATCTGAGAACACGGGCCTGGAACTCAGCGCTTGTCCAGTCTATTTCCTGTCCGTCGTGTGTTATTTTCGCGCTATTAACCTTAAGTATACACAACCAACTATAGCCCAGTCAGCCACTTTGTTAAGTCATAACCGTTTTCACTGTAAAAAAAAATATTGGAAGTGGTGTAAAAGCTTTTTGAAAGCGATCGTGGCGTGGCATCAAAACTGCGATTACCAATGCGTCTCGCTTTCGTTTTTTAACTTTTTCATAGAAACTAAATTAAACGTATTCGTAAAAAGAAAAAAAAACTATTAGAAAGCATAACAGACATTTTCGCTTGTACACGTCGATTCAAACAAAATATTTTCTCTCTTCTTGCTTTAGTACGATTGTGAATGCCTCTTGCTGCACATACGGTCGACTTCTGATTGTTGTTGAAGTGGTGCCAGTAATTTTACACTTTTATTTAACTTTTAATTTTTTTACATCGATTAGTGGACTATTGCACAAGGACCACTCGAGCATTTTGGACAGTGCCATATTCGTTCAGGAACACAAGTCTGATTTGATAACAGATGAAACGAACAGTCCAGCTTCATCTGCGTTTGAAAATAAATTCGTACACTTGTCATTAAAAGGTCATTCATTTACGGATGCGTTAAATAAAAAGGGCCCCAAGATATGCCGCTTAGTAATAATGGGCGAAAAGATGACGCAGCACCGTCGATAACTACACACTGTGGCCGATCGGAGAATAATGTCTGCAAAAGTGAGCAAAAAACACTCATGCCTTATCGTTCTAGTTCTTTTTCTTTTTTAACATGTGCCGTGATAGAGCGAGTCAAATGCTTTACAGCAATCAATGAAGATGCCAAGAGTTAACTTTCCCGCTTCCATGTTTCCGAGTAAAATTTTCTTGTGTGTGCCACGAGCGCAGACGCAGTTGACCTGCCCTACGTAAAACCATTTTGGCATTCGCACATGATTACGTGATTTAAGAAAAAACGTTATGTAGTCGGCGTGAATCATCTTTTCGAGGCCCTTGAAAAATATAGGGAAAGCTGGTGTACGCCTGTAGTTCCCGACGTTTCTCCTGTCGAGAATTCTTCGGGAATCGAGAAACAAATCCAGGTTATAGGTTGAGAAGGTGTAGCGAACCGTGGGCCCGATTACGCTATTGCGTTCTGTTCTTACAGGCGAGGCCCAAGCGTTCTTCAATTTGTTCTGTTTTCTGTCTGCATCTTCTATAGGAGCAATGTTGTAGTAAGCGGTCCAGACGAACGAACGTTTTTTTTTTTTCCTTTGCCTTAATGGATGAAATTCATCCTACTTTTCCACAAACTGTCCATTTTTTGCCTACTCCTTTCTAGTATTTTTCTACTGCTTTAAACTCAGCTTCATCAGTGTTATGTCCTAGCTTGTTAATGAGGATGACGGATACCCTACATAAACCTCTAGCAGTGCATTTGGGGATTTTTACTTCGGCTTCTTTCCATTAGAACTTCTCAAGTAGGTGGACGCGGAGAGTGAAACAACAAAAAGATTACGCACCTGTATTGTCGCTCCACAGTTCGCCATTTTAGAGGCCGATGCGTCGGTGGTTGGCCCTCCGGACGACTTTCCGCCCTTGGGAGGAAACCGCGAAGCCGCCCCTGCCGTGGATCCGCGCCGGTTCCCAACAGCTTGCGTGTACCTGACCTAGCGCATGGAACGCCCCCTGGAATATGAGCGATGCGCAGCGACAACGATGGCGTCATCAACCTTGAAAACGATATTACCAGTAATCCGGCAGTATCTCATTTGGGGGCGCGGAGGCACGATGGGTGAAACAACGAAAGCCTTACACATCTGTCTTGTCACTCTGCAAGTTAGTTGCCCTGGTAAATTACCTATAGTAGCTTTCAATCAGATCATCTTTTTCTTTTCGTGCTTTCGCGCCTTGAAGCTGTTCGCAAGTGTGCACTGCATGTATGACGCCTCCTGCACGTGAGGGGTGACAAAGAATGAAATCCTGGTTCTATAAATAAAACTCGCTAAAAAAGGTTAATTCAAGTTTTGATAGCGTTCCACGCATTAAAGCCAACTAGGGGCGTAGCCAGAAAATTATCACGATTTAAGGGGGGTGGGATCAACTATAGTTCATGTATGTTCGCGCGTGCGTTTGTATGCGTGCGTGTCACATACGCATGCAAAACTGAAAAATTGCGGGGAAGTTGACCTACTCCCTTTGCCTTTGGCTACGCCCCTGAAGCTGACAATGTGAGCCTTCTTGATTCTGTCAAGCAAGTTTCGCTTTTTCACACTATCTTGAAACATTTTCAATCTCTCATGAAAAAAAAAAAACAGGTGACCTCGAGAACAAACTTCAATAAATTTTGACACAGCACTCATCAGCGAATGCGCTACACATTTCCAAGGTGCAAGTCATGATTGATGAATTACAGTCAGAGGTGACAGGCAGCGAATCCGGATTAGGAGCTTTCAGGAACTCAATGCAATGATAGATGACTTGCAAAAACAACCACGCTGGTCTAACTTAATTATTTACCAAGTCGCTAAGCTGATGGTTCCGAGTCATGTCAGGCGTCTGAAAAAATCGTAAGGGAGCTCTGTTTAGGCCATTTGGTATATCTGTTTTTTTTTATTTCTAGGAATCACTATTTGGGTCATTTTTTCGCCAGATAAGAAGCGTCCAATCATTGCTAAATTTTTAACCAGAAAGTTGAATTCGTTTTGAGGTATAAATGGCTTCAAATTGAAAAAAACACCACTAAACGTACAACACGAGAGTACTCTATGACAAAAGATGCAAACAACCACAATTTTGAATTGACTTAAAAAAGAAAAGTTATCATAATGGTCACGTCTTGAATAAGTCATTCGTTTAATACGTGGGACACACAATCTAAGAGTGCTAAACAGTTTCAAGGCGCGGCACCACTTAACGCATCTCAAACGTTTATTTCCCTGTCTTTTCGTATCATAAACCGGTGTCTTCATATCAGCCATCTGCAGAAGACGAATCACCACTAATTAATTTCCGTGACCACAAACGCGGCTTACATTTCCCACCACCAGACGCACCCTCACAAACGGAACGTAAAAAAACGTTCATTCCAAGCTTCGAAGGTTAAGCCATCGTCCACCAACCCATCGCACAAGTTAACTTTTCCAGACGTGAACGCGCGCAGCATCATGAGCAAATTAGGCACTTTTAAATTGTCGCTTATCAATCTCAAGGCTGATTTTATTAGCCGTTCCCGGAACTTGACTAACAAGCGATACTGAACACGCTGAGCTGACAGCTTCCAACTACGCGATCACGCGCAAGGATAGAAAAACACTGGACTGTGACGTCGGTATCTATAAGTGATAGAATCCCCTTCACATTACTACCAGACTCCTTTCTACTCATCTTCGGCGTTACTGTCAGGTTATATCGCCTTGAGTTTGCACTCAAGTCTTTTCGCTGATATCAACGAGGCGCCGCCTCATAACTGTTGGTCGGAGGCGTAAGTTAAAGGGAAGTGGAGGGGGGCATAATTTTTTGTCGTGCGAGTCGCGTATATTTCACAAAAACACCCTTCTGGATAAAACCACTAGTAACTCATATTAGAAAATACAGAGCACTTATTACTTGATGCATTGGTGTTGGATCGCATTCACACCGAGATTTAAAAAAAAACTAATATTCAGCTAATAGTCTTCCGAGTCGACTCACTCTGGCTCATACTCAGACTCAGGTGAGTATGAGTGAGTCCGGCTGAGTAGTATGCCGGTGAGGTTGAGCGCGAGTGAGTCCAGACGAATTAAAGTCCAGTGAGTCCGACATATTCCGGCGGAGGAAAATCCTGGCGAGCCTGTGTGCGAGCGAGCCTTCAGAGCAGAGTAATTCCTCGAGTGAGTCTGGATGGGCACCAATTTATTTGCCGACTTATGCTGCCAATTGTAGACTGTGTGGAAGCAGTACTTTCCAAATTAAAATTCGCAGCCCACATTATAGTTCTTCAGCGTACGTACCACGCCCCTTCATCGAGCGCCGACGGTAGGAACGCTCTGTGCACGTGTATAACACATCACGCATCTAATTCCCCAGATTCTTAGTGGGGGACTTCAATATGCCTGCCTTCAATTGGGAATCAATAAAGTACCACAGCGACTGCTCCGCAGTGATTTAAGATTTATAATAAATGACATGACTAAACACGATAAACATGACATACATATCATGAACGGCATAATATACGTCAGCCTCGTAACGTTGTGCTGATCTTAAACTGACATATAAACCATCCTCATTCCTGCTTCACATATCATCGATTCCCACTGTACATGAGATATCTGCCAATTTTTTTTTCATCGCTGCTATCTGATGTTTTTTTTTTCGCCTCTATGATGTTAATGCTTTTCGTTACCATATCATTTACGCTGCCAGCCACATACTTTCTGAAGAGTGTCCTAGTTCTTTTTTTTTCAACTGTAAGTCAACGCTCTTCTCATACGAATAAAACGACCCTTTCGTCTCCCATGTGTTTATATTTGATGTTCCTTAGCAGTTGGCTGCAAGCCCAAAGATCGCAGGTTCGATTCCGGCCAAGGCGGTCGCATTTCGATGAAGGCGAAATGGCCAAGGCGCATGTACTGTGTGATGTCAATGCACGCTAAAGAGGCCCTGCAACACTTTTTGAGCATGGTCAGAAAACGCTGCCTATCGGTAGTCGAGAGCAACGCGAATGCCTCGCCACGGTGGTCTAGTGGCTAAGGTGCTCGGCTGCTGACCTGCAGGTCGCGGGATCGAAGCCCGGCTGCGGCGGTTGCATTTCCGATGGAGGCAGAAATGTTGTAGGCCCGTGTGCTCAGATTTGGGTACACGTTAAAGAACCCCAGGTGGTCTAAATTTCCGGAGCCCTCCACTACGGCGTCTCTCCTAATCATATGGTGGTTTCGGGACGTTAAACCCCACATAGCAACATATGCCATGAACTCAAGGTGGTTAAAGGTGGGAAGTAGGTACGAAGTGTAAGCCGTAAGAAAGTAAAAGCCGAATTCTCCTGTCTCTCATTTCACATTAGCAGCCATTGGCATGTACATTGAGCACTATCTGACAGGAAAAGGTTGCTACATTATACTCGCTGGGCGTAACCTCCTTGGTTTTAGAAAGGTTTAGCAAAGCGTTGGGCCGCAGTACCATGAATACAGTGAACTAGTATATACCATGAACTCGAGGTGGTTAAAAGTGGGAAGTGGACCCGAAGCGCAAGCCGTAAGAAAGTGGGCGTGTGCCACCTCTCGTTTAATCCTTGGAATTTCCACTGGATGGCGGTGCTTCTATACTGAAGTTTATAAAAGGGTAAGCATACATACAAATTAACAGATAAGCGAAGTACACGAGGAGGTCAAAGAGTAAAAACTGTCGAGGGGGACTTCCTAACACATTGTGAATAAGATGATGCATAATATGCAGCAGACAATTGACGTTGTGACAAAGTTCTAAAAAGGTGATTCCACGAGAGATCGACACGGGTCCAAAAGTTGATATTTTAGATTTCATTGAGTATTTTATATTTCGTGCACCTCTCACCAGGTAGCCCGAAAGTCAACTTCGTTTTATGATTAATGGCATAACTTACGAGAAAAAAAAATATATCAAACTTCACCAACACGGAGGCACGAATTTCGTCACCTGTCATTTTCGAAAATTGCAGATGCTATAAAAAGACAAATATTTTTGTTTTCAAGGAAGATATTTTTTACCTGAATTCATGTCTAATGAAGAAATAAATACGGTTTCAAGTATGTAGACCTTAAGAAAATAGCTTTTAAAAATGTCTAATTTTGCGACAGTTTAAAATAAGTTACTTATTCCCTATTTTCTTTCTCCGGAAGTAATGCAAACAGCGTTTTAAACCTCGACACGTCTTAAGGATATAGTGTGTTCATTAGGTACATAAATTATTGCTGCCGTAGGGCAAATTTAAATTTTTAAATATTGCCTCAAAATTCTCATATTGGCAAAAGTGTACTCCACTGAAATTTGAATAATAAAAAGCCCCATCTTCGATTTTTCTTAAAATCTCGTAAATAGGCAACCGAAGGCCAACATACAGTAATATAGAAAAACATGTTGCATTATTTTGTTTTTAGCGACAATATTCGTGGTACAAATCAGAGCTTTTCGAGAATGCACTGATAAGTTGAGAAATCTAGAAATCGGAACGGGAAAGCGGCAATAAGCTTCAAACGCGAGTAAACGTGACCGCATTTGGTGAAGAAAGGCTGTTTTAGCAGATAGGAGTAACTATTTTGAACACGGTTTTGAACACTCTTTAGAGGTGGTGTACATCTCCAATTACACTATAGGAGTAGCGACACTGTTATTACACATATAACGTACAATTCATCAAATCAGTGCAAAACAAGCAGAAAAAAAATGAACCAATTTCAATTTTCTAATTGCACCTATATCTAACATGTTCTAGTTAGTTCAGTGATTAAGTGTATTTCGGTTCGTCGGGAAAATGAGCTTGTCGTAAAAGATTGTTTAACTTCAGAAGGAATTTGGTTCCACACAGAATCACCAGCAAATTTAGCAGTCATTTTCCCATAGTTCGTGCGAGCTTTAGGTAAATGAAAATTCTCACGCACAGAGAACCGAGTTCTATATATATTAGTCAAAAGTTCAGGTGAGAAACTTTCTATGCGCACATCGTTATGAAGAAGACGAAACATGATGACTGCTAATTTTAAAGTAAATAATTCGTTAAGGGGAAGTATGTTTAGGTCAATGCATAGAGGGATTGAGCGACAAAGGTACGGACTGAACGTCATTAGCCGCCCCGCTTGGTTTTGGAGGCGTCGTAGATTATCTAGATGTGTGTTGTGCGTGTTTTCCCCAAGATTATAAGCAATATGAAAGGCGGCTGTGAATGTAAGAATAGTATAGTGACAGGATAACATGTGGTGGAAAGTATGGTCGTGCTTTCAGAATGACATGAATACCGAAAGAAACCTTTTTAAGAAGAGACTGCGCATGAGCATGGAACTTCAGATGTTTATCCAAGATGGCGCCTGGAAACCGAGTACTATCAGAAGCAGGTATTGTGTGATGATTTAATACAATCTAAAAAGGCAAGGTAACCGTTTTTTTGTTGGGAATAAAATGCCATAAATGTTGTTTTTTGTAGCATTCATTTGCAGTTTATTATTCAAGCAGCACTGGTGAATGCTGATAAGGTCCTTCTTTAGTGCATTTTGAAGTGCGATCGGATTGCTGCTGGAATATGCGGATTATATGGTGAAAAGATGCGAGATGGTTGTACTTGGAGTGTTTCCTGTATGGACGAACGGACACACAGACAGATGCGTCGGCGGACGCATGGATGGCTGCACGGACGGATGGACTCATGGACGGACGCAAGGGCAAATGCATGGACGAACGCAGGGACGGACGCACGGATGGACGTGCGGACACATGAATAGACGCACGCATGGACAGGCGGATAGACGCACGGACGGTCACACAGACGGACGCACGGATGGATGGAAGCAAGGACGAATGGACGGACGGATGCTTCGCCCCACTCTTCATCATTCACCCAGTGGATATGCTGCCATTTTTTTTCTTCTGAAAAATTGTGGTTTTCCCTATTGCTTCGTGTTAAAAACGGGTCATTGCCTGTTTTTTTTTTTCTTTCTTTATATGCGGGCGTTGTTTTCCAAGTAAATTTTCAGCTTCCGCAGCTTCATGAGATGTTCGAACGTCTCCGTTCTTATATGGCAGTTTGCCACAATGACCACAGTGTGCTGCCCGACGTGAAGTGGTGATGACCCTGAAGTTTTCGCGGCCCGCGAAAGTGGAATGAGCCCAAGGAGGCACGGACCGCTTTTCCCCTCCTCTCGCTGTTTCGCGATCACGTGACGTCACTTGACAAAAGTAGGTCGGGAGCACCGAGAAGCGGCCTTGGCGTCGTTTCGCCGCAGACGGTGTTTTCCCTTTCTTTGGAGCACGTGCTAAACAAGCGGGACGACGCTGACCGCCAAATACTTGCACAACGCATTCAGTATCGCGAAATTTTCTTCGCCAACACACACGCGTGAATTAAGGCGCCAGTAAATACTTTTCTCTCTCTTTTTTTACAGATGCCACTTCAAGGAGGTCAAGTTTGCTTTGCCGCAAATAAAATGCCAAACGCACACGCAATTACCTGCTGCATTTCCCATAGATAACGTTCATATAAATATGCGCTCCGTCCTGTCTGTCGCTTCTACCTTGTGCATTTCTTTTCGCTAATGAGTTAATGCGCACCAATTAGCCGAACTCACCATTCTAATAAATAACATCTTTCTTAATGAATCACGTGGTATAACTTATCACACTGTTGCAGGTGCGCGGCCTATATCAGGATCGCGACCACGTGTCACACCCGCACTAGAAGCGTACATTCAAGCTGCGTCACGCCATGGAAACAGCTACTTGTTTGGCCTTCAAATACCGGTCTAAATTTATATCTACATGCACACGTAACATGTCGAGTCGCATGTTGTTCACTGCTTTCTTTAGCCATGCCGATTTATTTCTGAGCAGGAGTCCAAGAGAAGACGTCCACATTGCATGCCAAGGCCACGTTATCTGTGCACGTATCCCATAACTTATGTCGTTAATTTTCTTTCTTTCTCCATCTCCGTAGTTGTTATCTTGCCTTCTGTTTTCTTTTGTTCCTTTTATATATTTCTATACCTTTACTCTCTCGCTCTCTCTCTCTATCTCTCTCAGTACTCGCTGTCCCTTCATTTTCACCTTTCTCTCTCAAATCTGTCCTGTTCACGTGCACTTCCCTTTCCCAACTTCCCGACGTGCCTGGATAGCCGACTCGTTACGATGCTCCCATTCGGACCGTGAGCACGCGGGTGCCCATCTCACCCCGTCAACAATTTTTTTTTTCGCTGAGAATTTCTCTTTCAGGCTATATTTATTTCTATTTCTTCATATTTCTCAGTCTCTCCCTCTGTACTTGTTTTCTAGTCGATAAAAAGTTATTGCATTGCATGCCGGAGAAAAACGGGCAGTATGGTGTGGGAACGAAGCAGAAGAGAATGAATGATGATAAAAAAAGGACGAAGAGAAAGTGTGCTGGTTCTAGATGATTATGATTCCCTACCTATGACATGCGACCTACATCGAGAAACAGTTAGGGGACCCTAAAGCGTCGCCTTTAGGAGTTGAACGTGATAGCGATCTTCTGTTCCTAGTGCGTGGTTCAAACACTTAGTGCATGAAACCTTTTAGAACTTGCTATGCATCCATTACGTGACCTTAACGAACCGGGGCGCAGTTGTGTGTGTGCCTTTTGTAGAAGGTAACCGGCTTTCAACCACGAAGTCATTAGGGTAATTACAAGAAAGAGAACATGGTTATGCTAGCGTAACTGCACGGCACCAGGCAATGATTGAGGCGAATATTTCGCAAGTGATTGTAGATGGCGAAACTGATGGAATGTTGTTTGTAGAGACTGTGTCTGATGCTATGCGTCACAAATGGGGCTATTGCCACAAGTGGGTAGTGTTCCGCCAGTAGGTCACAGCCAAGGAAATGTTCCCTCACAAGTAGACAATGTTCAGAGGATGCCCTCGAATGAGGGTCCTAGTTCCCCCTTGTCTGCAAAGAGTGGCAGCTCTTCAGGCTCACAAATCTACCATGCATATTTACAGGAATGTGCAAGCATGTTGACCTGCGTGCACAGAAACAAAAGGGGCCTCCGCTAAAGGTTTCCGATACCTGTACTAACTATAAGTTACAGAAAGTTCTATCTCAGGTCAAGAGTACAGCTATCATTTTGGAGGAGGCTGTAGCCTCTACGGTGCTTTTGTCACCGGAAGATAGATGAGAGTGCTGCAGTGGAACTGTCGATCCGTATTTGCTGCTTCTACTGATCTCAACGTTTTTAATTTATCAGATTCATCCAGATGTTATCATATTAAAGAAACTTGGTTATCTCCAGAAAAATTCTTTAGTCTGCGTAAGTACCGACCATTTCGGTTAGGTCGTCCATCCAGAGGAGGTGGTTTATTCACTCTTCTGTCTAATAAATTCTGCCATAAAAGCAAGACTATCCTTTCAGCTAACGTCCTACAGAAAGTAAAATATTAGCAGTGAAACTAACTCTTCCAGGAGGTCTCAAGTTTTCTCTGGTTAATGCATATTTTCGTTGGGTGTGCTAAATACTCACTCACTAGATTCAGTTCTTCTAAACTGTGGAAAAAAAGGTTGGTGCTAGCTGGAGATATCAACTCTCATCATATATCATGGGAATTTAGAACGGACCAGAATGGGAAAAACATCTATAGAACTGGGCGGCATTGAACAATTTCACCTGTCATAGCACTGGATCATTAACATTTTTACGGGGTCAGTCCCGATCGGTAATAGATCTTACGTTTTCGGGTCCAGGACTTTCGGTGTTCTCCTGGGAGACTGTTGACACTGGTTCGATTAGCGACCACATTCCCATGATAGTTGAGACCCACGGGTCACAGTAGAATGCACAGTGTCTTGTTCGTTCGATTACTGATCACAATAGGTTTAAAATGAATTTGCGGGCAATTTTTACATCTTTAGCTGAAAATCCCAGCAGCGCAGGTAAAATTTGCAATATTTTTGACTCTGCTCGTCGGAGTTCAAAACACAAAGAAGGAAAGACCCTACAGCTAATATTTGGTGGAATGACGACTGCTCGAGGTACTACAAAGCCGGAAAGTAGCGTGGAAGGAAATCATACACAATCAGTCTCCTAGTAACTGGAACAACTACAAATTAATTGCAGCGAGTTTCAAGCGTTCTGACGCGAAAGCAAATGATGGACGTTTCACCATTTGGCATTCCTTTCAAAATCAAACGATAAAAACGCATTGCTCCGGTATCTTAGATCTGTCAAATTAATCCCCCGTTCTTTAAATGCAGAATCATTCTTTAAATTGCATACTACTCAAGAAATCGAAGATTCACTAGGTGAAATCGCCAGGTGTTTGGAGGCTAGATTTTCTACCTGCATTCATTCACCTCTTGTGAGGCAAGGACACTCTCGAAATACAGAAGATATATCATGTCGGTCCTCTCGTCAGGTTTGTAGCACGTTTACCAGCGGCAGCACCAGGCCCAGATGGTATCACTACGAAAAGGCTGAAAATTTCTTGTATGTTGCTCTGAATGTGTTCTTGGATACCGTAAATTATCCTATAAAACACTCTGGATCCTTCTTTATGGGCGGTAGCTAAAATGATACCCCTGCTTAAAAATAAGAACAAGGGACTTACTGTAGACAAACATTCGACCAATTTTGTTAACATCCAATTTTGTAAAATTGATTGAGAGACTATTACATGCTCGTATAGCTTAAATTTGTTAATGTTAATAAATTATTAAGTCCCTGTCAAATTGGTTTCAGAACAGGAATGTCTATCTGATGTGCTCACGTTGATTTGGAGAGCAGAATACAGATAGCATGGTGGCAGAAACAGTACGCAGCATTAGTTTACACTAGATATCTCTAAAGCCCTACGATACATTGTCGAATACCCCAATTTACTAGAAGGAGATGAGAGATTTGCTTGCCTGACTTTTTGTTGCGTGGACCACAGAGTTCTTGCTGGACAGGGAGTTTTTACTGCGTACAGGGTGGGATATCAACAGAAAAATTCAGACAGGCTCGAGGTGTTCCTCAAGGAGCGGATTTGTCCCCGCTATACTCTTTAATATCTCGCCTAGCTCCATTACTCGTCATCAAGAGTGAACACGTATGTTTACGCGTATGACATAGCATTCTTTGCATCTGCGAATGACGTATAATCACTAATCACTTTATACATGTTTACAAGGATACTTATCTACCTTGGAAGCTTGGCTAGACAGCATTTGTTTAACTCTTAATGTACAGAAATGTGCAGTTCTAGCGTTCTCCCCGCAAGACAATATAAATATATATCACTCTCATTTCACCAAGCAGATATTACTCAAGTGCAAACACTCAAGTACCTCTGAATCATCTATGATGGAAAGCTCCACTGGAGGATGCATATTGAGCATACAGTGACAAAAGCGTCACGTGCGTTAGGCCTACTTAGAAGGATTAGTAACAGTCGATGGGGCATGCGGACAGACGCCTTTAATAATGATTTACCGGATGTACATACGCCCTATACTGGAGTTTGGGTGTGCCTTATTTTCTGGCGTACCAGCATGGAAGATCCGTCCGTTCGTTCTAAGTGAGCGCCAAGCACTTCGCTGGTGCCTGTGGTTACCCGAATTTGTAGCAAACTCTGTTCTATATAAGGAATCACGAATTCCTCTATACCTGTTAGATTCAAATTATTAAATTTCCAACATTCGTAAGAGTCTATGACTTGTCTATAAGACAGAAGAATATATGTTAATCAGTGATCCAGCTCTCTTTTTTAATATAACATGGCCTCGCTTTCATACCCCTCAGGTAATCTTTACCCAGAAGCTTTTGAACCATTACAGATAAAGCTTAATGATATAGTGCCTATGAGTGGCAGGTTCAGTGAATTAGGCGTATCTTACGACGATATATTTTCTAACAATGCGAAATCACTACCGAGTAATCTTCTGAATGACATTTTTCAAGAGCACTTAAATCAAATTGGTTCTACGGTTGTGATAGCAACTGATGCTTCGCAGAGGCCGGGGTGGGAATATTTTCTGCACTACTAAACTGGTCGTTTTCTGTTAGGCTTCCTGATTACACTGAAATATTTTTGGCTGAGTTCTTGCCTGTTATGTTAGCCCTACGTAGATTTACTTTAACCATTACTTCTGTGGCTGTAGTTACAGATTTGTTGTCGTTGTGTTCGGCACTAACTGCTTCAACAGATTCGGATATTCTAAGATTACTGCGATTACTTGTTCCTCATCATTGCGAAACCTGCGATTAATTTGGGTGCGGGACACAAAGGAATTGTGCTCAATGAAGTTGCGGACGCTGGCGAAATCTTCTCTGA